>JAAAKE020028548.1:0-10052 GCA_010014785.2 Anisolabis maritima | reverse complement strand
AGGGCGGGGGGGGGGGGGGGCTTAACAGCTTAGGATAATGTCGGGCTTGCTAATGCATCGTTTACTCCTAGTCACGTGTTATTGCGCGCAATGTTTTTATCTTTTTCTTTCGATGGAAATGTGTGAACATGTTATTTGTTAATGAGCATACATTTCTAGGTACTTTTTTTTCTTGTTTGTTTTGTTATGTAATTTATAAATTTATATTTTTCATTTTGGACCATATAGGCCCACCTACAGGGCCCGAGGTGCTTTCATGTGCGGAGACACACACCTCAATCCGAGGGGACCTCTGGTCTCTCGGCACCCCGTGAATTATTTGTGTTTGATTGGATCTAGCCACCGAAGACTTGTGCCTCTAATCAGGTCGTAAATTTATTTATTGATTTAAGAGAAAAAAAAAAAAGTACATCAGAAAATTTCTAGTACTCTTTGGCCGATTTTATTAAAAGTTTCAGCCTTTAGTTTTTAAGAAATCTTGTTCAGATCTATTTTTTTAGTCTCAGGAGACTTAAAAACGTGTATTTCCGTTGAAATCTTAACATCAATATTTTTTTACTATAGAAATACTTTCTTACTATATATTTTATTTATAGGTGCATACTTGATAGGATCCCATCTTATATTCCCAGAGGATTTCATTAGCATGATGGGAAAGTGTTGCAACTTTGCCTATTTTTAGAAAACGTTAAAAGTATTGATTTTTATTGACATGATGATAAGAAGATTTGAACACTCACTCACTCGTTATCTGATTAAAAGCTCTCTCTTTCTAGAGTAAAAGAGAGAGACTATTTCCTCAATTCAATATATCGATTATCCACTATATATTATATATTTTGCACTTATTTCATGAATTAGGCAACTTTTTGCCGAATTCGTGAAATTCGCAATATGCGTATCTTAATCTTTTTTTTTGCGAATTCGTGACAATGAAAAATAACATCTTTTCTTTTTAAAATGTGCTTGTTGAAAATTGTGGATTGTAAGTTTTAGTGAAGATATGAAGACTGGATGATTGTTTCGGATGTTGAGGCGAAGTATTGCGGACAAACATCGCTTTTGGAGGAATAATGGATTTTATTTAACTTGTTCAAACCTTTCCCGATGAGTTAGAGATCTGATATTGTGTATTTGGGCTCCATTCTGATGCGAATACATTCTATTAAAACGCAGTAAAAATCCATTCATTTACAGGGGTACTTCATTTGAAGTTCAAATCTGAAAAACCAAAATATCTCTTTAACTATTAACTCTAACGAATAAATATTCCTATACAAAATTGTTCTATTCATCATTTTGAACAACTTTTGTTTGAAAAAAATTTTTGTATCTTAAAAAAGAAATAAAGAATGTTTTTCAGCGATTGCAACGTCCCTAGTGGCCAACCTGAAAAGCTCTTATTTTAATTTTTATGTCATGAAAAAAAAAGTGTAAAATAAAAAAAAAGTTTTTATTTAAAATGCACTAAAAAGAGAAAAAAATAAAATATTCACTAAGTCCCCCTCCCCACAAGCTTATACGGGGGGGGGGGGGGGCGTACTGTAACACCCCCCATAGATTGAGAATCGCTACTAATCCATTATTACAAGTCTTTATTAATTTCCAAATAATTGTGACGAAAATGCAATTTCTCCCTTGTCAAAGAGTAATTATAAAATACATCCCTGCTATCTTTAGACATTTCAAAATTGAATTCTCTGTAACGGTAAACGCACCCTGGAGAGGGAAAAGAGAAAGTCAAAAACCGTGTGAAAATGACATTACTTCCCAATCAATTCTGATGCATTCAAATATTTCTTTGAAAATGTCCCCCTCTCTTTCTTTTATAACAAATGAAAATTTTTATTAAAAAGTTGCACCACTTTCCCGGCATCCTCTATCGAGAGTATGCAATTCATCTCATGTTGATTTTCACTTCCTCTTATCTATCTAATGTAATATAAGGAAGAAAAAGTATTGTAATCGCAAAAAAAAAAAAAAAAAATCAATCATTGATTTCAATTGTCTGTGTGTGAACAAAATTTCTCAAATTTTATTTTTGAGCTAGGGGGTCCCCTCGTCCCTTCACCTTGCAGCGCCCGCTCCGGACAAATAGACAAATTGCCGCCCCCCTATATTTTTTATTTTCAATAAAAATCAAACTGTAAATTTTTAGCAATATTTTTGAAATTTTCTATTAATTGAGTATTTAACACATCAATATTTTTCTCACACTTACAACCAAAATAGCGCCGTGGTCCGGGCACTGGACCTTGAAACTTTTGAATAAAATCAGACAAAGAATACTAGTACTTTTTTTTTTTTGATTTTCTCAAAATTCCCTTTAAAGATTTTGATTAAAATTCATAAATCAATTATTTATTTTTGAAATGTATTGATCCTTATCCCCCCAGAATTGTTTGAGGCCCCACACTACTCCTGTATGTTTTTGGGTTTTTTTGGGTGATTTTCTCTTAAACTATTGCAACGATTTCGATTAAATTGACTGTACATATAATAAATAGAATGATCTTTAAGATGTGTTCATCATTTCCAACCTCAAAATAGTGCGTGGCCCTCTAATTTGGATTTTAATAGAAGAGAGAGCAAGAGATTTAATTTTTTTTATAATAAATGAATATTTTCTTTAGAATGAAAAAAATGGGTGGTGCCACTATTTACCTCTGGGGAATTGATAAAAACAAAAAACATGATGTTACATTCATTACTTTCTATTGTCTAATCAGATAAGATATCTCACCAGATTTTTACTTGTTCTAAATATGAACATCAGAGAGATGAAGATTTTGTAAAATAATTTTATTCCAAAAAAAAAAAAAAAATCAACGGACGACCCAAAAGTTGTAACTTGGTGGGGGACCCTCTGATTAAATACCTGGACTAGAATTTTATGATTCGGCGGGATTTTCTCTCTCTCAACGTCATCAAGTGTAGTGAGAGAGGGGAAGGGAGAGAGAGGAGATCAGCATTGGTGGCTGACAGTTGAGTTGAGTTGAGTTGCGTTGAGTTGAGTTCAGTTAGTTACGGACCTTCCTTCTTTCTATTCAAAACGATTCGAATGCAGTGAGTGTTCGTGTTTCTTGTTTGTCAGTTCATGTCTCCCACTCACAAAGTGTTTTTAGTGTTTTGTTAATGTGTTTTTGAAAATAAACAAGCGGTGAGTTTTTTTTTTTTTTTTTTTTTTGTTAGAAATATCTAGTGTGACTAAACACATCTCAGCCGACCAATGGGAGTTCGCAAAAAAAAAAAACTAAATTGTGTTTCTTTTGTACTTTTTGTAATGATATTCTTTCGATCCTAAAAATAATTATTCAATTGTGCTGAAATTTTGCACACATAAAATTGACGAGACCTGAATGATTTTTGGTAAACATCGGACCATTTGGAGTGAGGAGGAGGAGGAGGAGGGGGGGGGGAGCACAATATTTATTTTTTCTTAAATAAGTTAGTTTTTTATTCAGAAAATCTCCCGATTAAAATGATATACAACACTTGTTGTTAAAATTATTTTAAGTTGCATTTGGAGCGTCGCAATTTACATGTAATTGTAATCAAATAATGAATGTGAGATTGAATTAATAGATGAGACAAGTTAAGGCAGCCTTTTGAATTCTCAATAAAAAAAAAAAATACACCTCAAATTGAGACGTTTCGAACTAGATTTTCTTGTTCATCTTCATTCCAATTTGATGGTTGTTTTTTTGCCCACAAGAGGTCAGCTTGTATTTGAAATACATATAACAATGTATTCATATAAGAGCAACAATGTTAATTGGTTTTATGGTGTTGTGCATGTTGAATTCCATTCAATTTCTCTCCTATTATTTGTTCGGCAGAGTTGACCGCTCGGCTAATTCCGATCGACTTGTTTATTGATGAATAGACCAAAACGAAAATTAAATATGATTCATATTTATTAAAAAAAAAAAAAGTCCAAAATTAATTAACAAAAGTGATATGAATTTGTCGAATAAACACTTTGTCAGAAGGACGAAACTTTTGTAACTTTTTCGGCATCTGAGGCCCCGTCATTATTTATTTATATTAATTGATGGCCATTATAATATAAATAAATTTTTTTCTCGTTCAGGAGGCGAAGCAATTCACTGACGAGACCTCAACCTTCAGAGCATAAATCATATTTATATCGTTTATTTGGCTACCGGCGGTCGATTATTCATCTTTGTTCCTCGAGGTCACCTATCCGAGTTTCAACGCTCATTGATCATCTTAGTGGCTCTCCCTCTTTGCCTTCCTACCTACCACATGCTTCTCAAATTACCCCCCCCCCACCCGTATCCCCTTCAACACATAAATGACAAAATATGGAACAAATTAAATTTTATTTTAACGAAAAGTTTTATATTTCTCAGCTAAATAAGATTTTACAATGTTTTTAAAATTAATTTTTCACCTCCTAGAGAATAGCTAGCTTTCTTTTTTGCAATTGGAGTTGATATCACACCTAAAACAATCAAAATATCTCCTCAACTAGCCACTTAATAATACTCAGAGACAAAGTTAATATATTAATAATATGGAACAACTTTTGTTTGAAGAAAATTTTGGTATCTTTTACCTTTAGGGTGTTTTTTTGCTAAGCGAGAAAATTTATTTATATCACATTGACTTCCAATTGGATTTTAATAAATATGGACGGGTAAGAGTGTAATTCTTATATATACAATTTATAGAACATTATATTTGTTAAAAGACAATTGAAAAATTAAATCCTAGAAAGAAGAAAATTCAAAGAAGGAAACGGATACGATACAGCATGTATAAAGGAAAAGAAAGAAGTGAGAAGAAAGTTACACAAGAAAGGAAAAGAAAAAAAACTGGAAAATGTTTTTGTTTTTGAATTTTGTCTCTTTTGTTAGTTTTTATTATGAAATGTATTATTTTGTAGAAAGAAAAAGAAAAAACTCATATATATAGGTCAAAGGCAAAATTATCGGAATCACTAAATAATAATACAATTTATTGAACATACCTCATGGCCTCAGATGCTGAAAAGAAAAATAATGCTCAAGGGTGTCACTACCTGGTACGGGAAAAATTCCTCATATTCTTACCTTTTTTTATTTTATTTTCCCCATAGAATAATTATTTAAAACAGGGCTGTCCAACACGCGGTCCTCGATGCTTTATTGGTATTATTTTTGCAGCTGCAAAGAAAAAAATGAAAGCGGCCCAAATAAACTACATTTTTGTTTGTTTTTAGATATATATAATTTTATATATAATAATGTTATATATATATATATATATATATATATCTTCTACATCTCTCTTATTTTGTGTTAATAATGTAGTCTCTTTGGGTTGAGTTAATTTTTCCTATTAATGGATCATTTAATAACTTTTATCTTTTTTATTTCCTCACCTTAAAGGAAAGTGTTGTTATATTGCTTGACGTCGAACTTTAGATACCCCTAGGGGGTTGGGTAGGAAGGCCTAGAAAATAAAGAGAAGAGAATGTTGCGCAGACGAAGGAGGGAAATAATTTAAACCAAGATAAAATCTAACTTGCATGAGATGCATGCATGCATCTAATGCCCTCTCGTTTGTTTTTATTTTCTTCTCTCTCCTTCATATCCCCGGAAGAGAGAAGGATATTCTTCTTCATCTGGCTGTGTGGGTGGCCGCCAAAAACATTTCCAATTTCATGGTTACACAAACATCAATTCGTTATATCGTAAAAAGGCCTTTTTTCCCAAAATTAATCATTTCTCAATTTTATTCCCAGTAATAAAATAATTACAATCATTTTTAATGACTTTTCTCTCTATTCCTTTTCATGTAGATTCCTTCCTTATCGGACATATTTTAAAACATTGGGGCTACCTTAGAACCAAATGAAATGACAATCACATTTCTTCCTTAGTTAAATTTTACTGAGATATTTTAAGTATAAACATTCGATTCATTTAATTATTGATATTCTCTCTTAGGCCAATTAAAATATAATTATTTAAATTTTTAATTGATTATCAGAGAAAAGAAGAGATGTAGAGCGAATATAAATATATATAATAACCTCATTAAAATTAATCATATTCCCAACCCTCAATCTAAACTAATGTAATCATACAGGCACATGTAAATTGGGGGTTAGATATACATGAAAGAATACTCAAAAAATCTTATGAAATTGATACAAAACAAAGAACCGAAGAGATGTAGATTATATATTAAGAGCTCCATTTATTTCCCACCGAGTTAACCTCAAAATGTTGCCAAATAATAACAATTTTTGTTTATATCCTTTTGCTGCATCTCCACTTCGCTTTCTGAAGATTTTTGAATTTAGACTTTTTTATTTTTTACAAAATTTTTTAAAATTATTTTTACTATTTAAATATTTTTATGACACAGGATTATAAATTATTACTCTTTTTTTTATCATGTTATCTTTCTTATCATCAAGGTTAGAAAAAAAAAAAATATTTAATTAGCTCAAAGTGGCATCTCCCTAGCAGAAGAATTTAATATTATTGTTTCTAATGAAGGAACAATCTCACTCGAAACGGTATCCACAAGAGACCCATCACGAATATATTTAAACGCGCCATGGCCCAAGCAAACATTTACAATTAGAGTTATCCGTTCATATTTATTTTAAATACATTTTTCGCTTATTCTTATCTCTCCATATTTACCCGAATAAACATGTGACCTTTAGGGGAGGGGGTTCCTATATTTGTTCCTTATATAACATAATTTGTTTAATATATTCTGAAACAAGACCATCTACCGAGTAAAATAATATTGACACTTGTATCGAAAATTGATACAACTTTGTTGAAAATTTTTTTTTAAGTTGCACTTGGAGCCTCGCTAATTGTCGCAATAAACAAAGGCAATTAAAATTTAATTTTAATCAAATAATTTTTAGTGAGATTTAAACTTATATTTGGTATCCAATTAATTTTTTATTAATTGTTAAAAATTTTATGGGATCTAACAAGAAAAAATTAATACAACAATGCCTAATTAAACTAATAATGAGTGAATGCATTCCATTTAAACTGTTTTTGGGAGTAATTGGGAAATAGAAGCGTTTTAACGCTGATACGGTTCAACTACTCTGAGACGAAGAAATTGATTAATCCTTTTTTTTCAACTGTAATTAAAAATAAATTTTTTTAAAATAACAAATTAATTTCTTTTTAACGTTAATTTAATTGCAAATTTAAGTTCAAGGTCAAATAATGAAGTCTCCAGTCAAGGCGGAGTGAATCTTAAAGAAGAATTTTTGCATTATTACCGCGAATAAATTCCCGCGATTATAAACAAAATCTTATCATTTTTCATCAAAAGAATAGAACAAAAATTCAAGTTTAATTTGATGTGGTGTAATCGTGGACCATGAAAGAAGAAGAATTAATTGAACCGGAACCGGTCTCATCGTCTCGGACAGCAGCGAAGTTACGCTTTGCATTCGTTCGACAATCAATCTCTTTAAAACAAATAATATTTTAAACTTTGTTAGCTCACTATTTGCCCCATCTGGTATGCAAAAATATAATTAATTAAAATTTAAAATTGTTTATAGAATTATCATTATGAGATTAATTTTTTTAATTTAATGATTTGCACAGAAAAGAAGAGATGTAGAGCGCATATAAATATAATAATTTGAAGTAAACAATTCAAAATAAAATGGAATTATTTCAAAGATATTTTAATTAAATAAAAAAAAAATTCAACAAATTTCAAATAAGAAAATATATAATATCGAGTGTCATTTCACTCTAAGAATATGTTAAATAAATCATGGATCTCACGCGGAGATGATACAAACCCTTCTTCCCCTCACAAATTAAGCGGACCAATCCTCAGCCAGCAGATTTTTGCCCATTCAGTTTATATTTCGTTAATGGCCTCCGATGAAACAAAACCAATCGACATTTCGATCAATTATCATTTCTTGTTGATTCTGTTTCTCTCAGAGTTGCATAATTAAATATTAAAATATTATTCTTTTTATGATGCAATAAAAGATAATTATATTTTTTAAGAGGTTAGTAATAATAATGCTAATTTCGATGCAGCTATTTTGATCCATTCTGAATCAGCATCATCTCTCTCTCTCTTTCAAGGTCATTTCATTTCATCTTCGTCTCAGGATATACAAAGTATAATAGTTTTATTATAAGAAAAAATATCCCCAACGTTAATTTTAGAAATAGTTGCTATCTTCCGGGTCTTAACTAAATTTGTTTATTATTTGAACGTCAAACCCTTATCTTTTGTGATTTTCCCCATCTCTGATTTTATATTTCACGCAGATTATAAAAGTCAAAGTATGGATGTATATTTGTCCCGCATCTTCCACTTAAATGAATCATCGTATCAGGGTGAAATTTTAATACCAAACTAAGGAGAAATTTCGAAGCATTTTTGTTTGATAAATCCCAAAGAAAACAAAAAATTCCCCAAGGAAGAAAATTAAAAATAAAAGAGGCAACTAAATCGCAACAATTTCCCGCATTCTTCTAGGAATATAAGATGTGTCTCTATTGGAGGAGTATACATGTCACATCATGTTCATTTTTAGGTTATGTTGTTTTTTCATTAATAGTATTAAAAAAAAGCCAAAGAGAGTAAATAAAATTCCAAAGAGTTTTTTCTCTATGGTGACGTATGTTTATTATCTTATACCCAATTGTTTTTCATTTATTTTCGCTCCCAATCCCTTGATTGTTCTGAAAATCGGTGAAGACAAACGTCTTAATTAATATCACCGAATTTCAAAAGATTTGGTTCAGGGCATGCTGAGATCGTGATAATTTTTGGGGGGCTTTTTTACCGCCCCCAGCCAACCAATTCACTACAAATCTTAGGAGTTTTTTTCTCACCCCAAAGGCTATAAATTTTTTAAGTTTCACCTTTTTCCGATGAGCAGTTCGAGAGATATAAGCCAAAATCAAAGATACTACACACATTAAGATTTTTTTGCATTTTTGGGGACTTCTTTAAAAGGGGTTAAATTTTTCATAATCATAATCATAATACTTTCCCCTTACTATTATATAAACATAATAATAGTGCGGGAAAATAAAATAAAATTTAAATTAATTCTACTAAAATATTTAAATATAAAATTATTATTAAATGTTTTAAAATCAAGTAATTTTATGTAAATATAATTTTATAAATATATATTTTTGATAGCATATTTTTATTTTTTTAAATTTTTATATATTCTGGAAAAATTTTATTCCTAATGTGATGACGACGTCTGGAAGCTCAATATAAAATTAATTGAAGAAAATTGTTTGGATTAAAATCCCGCAAATTTTATTTAATGAAAACAAAAATGTGAATTTTAAAAAAAGATCCTGAGCCAATTAATCAAATAGTAAAAAAAAATATGTCGCTATATTTCTAAGTTTGTCACGCATCTCCTCCTAAACGAATAATCGTTTCATGATGAAATTTTGCCCCGATTTAAGATCACCCCCTAGAACGGGTTGTAGCATATTTAATGATCGAGTCGAGGCTTACCGAACGAAGCGTTGAAAACACTCGTCGCCCCAATAGTTGATAAGATAGATAAGAAGGATTTGGGGGTGAGCAAATTATTAGGAGATTTATATATATATATGTCTGATGGCAGATGGTGGCCCGGATGGCGACTTGAAACGAATGTGTAGGCGAATATGGAGCGCGCACTTGGCTATTTTGCCAGATGGCGCGGAGGTCGGTCTTGACCTGAATGCCACGGGGCGGTGCTATTCGAATATTCATAGGACACATTTCAAAAACAAAACAAAATTTTGTAATTTTGTATTTAATTGGACCTAGCCATCGAGGACTTGTGCCTTTAAACAAGTCATACATTTATTTATTTATAAAAACCCTGGTTCTTGAATCTCTACAAAATTTCATCGAGATGTGATTATCGTTTAGGAGACAAACATAGATACATACAAAATTTGGCACTTTTTTTTTTTAATTACATTTTTTCATTTGGACCATATAGGCCCACCTACCGGGGTCCCCGTTTATTTACCCGAGGTGCTTACGTGTACGGAGACACA
>JAAAKE020028537.1:0-10052 GCA_010014785.2 Anisolabis maritima | reverse complement strand
AGAAGGGCTGATCCAGTTAAAATAAAAAGCCTTTGCTTTTTGATTTCGGAAACGTTTTGAGACAAATTTTTAATCTTTTTAAGATAAACATATTGCGAGGTGAGTTTGTGTTTGGTTGGACATAATGTGCACCCCTGGACTCGAACCAGGATTTTCCGTTTTCGCGGAGGACGCATTGTTTGAAAACCAACACCTATTTCAAACAAAGCTCCCTCAGTCCAAATCTTTTATTTCATCATCAGTCCATGGATCAAATTATATTGTTTAAAAATTTTCACAACCTTATAATATATCATATGTATATCCTTGCATTATATATGAACCAGTACATCCCTGATAGATTTTTTCTTTTATTATTAGTTAATCTAACCCCACTTTTAGAAATAAATGTCAAACTCTGCTCGCAGTCTATGTTTGCAACATCACCATGACGAGACACTTAATAGCCAATCAGCAGCTTGTCATGGCAAACATTATAGTATTATAATATTGAATAAATATTTTAAACTGTGTCTCAAACTTTTTCCATTTGCGCGCCTCCTCGTCAAAGGAGAAGAAGGAAATGAAATAGTGACCAGCATTTTTTATATTCTGCCCCTCCATGCTGTTGATAGGATCTCAATTATTAATAATCATTTCGACTCCTTCTCATTGCCATCATCAGTTGCAAATTAAAAATTATTCTTCTTGCAAAAAGATAAGTAAAACATGTATTAAATGTTCCCATCAATGCATAAATAAATAAATAAGATTTCTATATGGTAGAAGTATCATAAGTTTAAGCGTTTTTTAATAATGATTTTGTATAATCGTATAAACTCATGATACCTTCTACCATTAAGAAATCTTATTTATATTTATATTTATGCATATCAACATTTTATACATGTTTTACTCATCTTATTGAAAGAAGAATAATTTTTAGTCGCAACTAATGATAGCTCTTTTAAGAAAGTGACGAAACGTTTGTTAATTAAAAATTTTTTGTCTGCAACTCGTCCTTTATTTCATATTACATCTGATAGAGCCACTTATTTGAATTTCACTTTAATACCTCTTGTATATTTCTAAGCCAGTAGCTCAAATGATTAAATGAATCTAAACTCGTGACGTCATACATTAATAAAATTCCCATTGCTCCACGGTAATAAGCTGTTGTCAAAGTTCGGAATCGTTCTTGGCCAGCTGTATCCCTTAAAAAGAAAGAAAATAATTCATTTAAATTTATTATTTATCAGAGAATATTTATTTATATTTCTTACCAAATTTGAAGTTTTATTGGAGTCCCATCTAAGTTGATAATTTTTTGTTTGAAATCAATTCCTGAAAAACAATATTGGTTTTTATTAATAGTGATCTCCTTTAATAGGTTAGTAGATCGAGCGTTTTTTTTAAATAAGTATAGTCAATAATAGAGACCTTTCAAAGATGAGATCTTTGCAATTAGACCGAATGCCTGGATAAATAAGATTCACCAAAGAAAAACACCCGAAATATATTTTCCCCAAGATGAAACCTAGCGCAATCCATTTTTCTCACCCTAAATAGTAAATAAACCAAATTTAAGTCCAAACAATAGCTACAAGAAGAACAGCTCATTTAATAATAGTAAATAGATGATGGATAATTTAGAATTTAAAAATATATATATATATTTTGTTTATTATTCCTTTTTTCAATGAATTCTTTTTTTTTTTTAAATCTTCGGCTTATATAGACTTTAAACGATATACAATATATTTATTAACGATACTAATTATCCAGGATTATTTATTTATACCAAATAGTATCCAATTGATTTAAATAAATTTTCATCGGATACCTGCGATCCAAACCCCAGCCCTTGGCTTTTAAGGTTGTCATTACCTTTAACCTCTAGGCTATGGCATGAAATTCTTAAAATCTTACAAGAATAAAATGTGTCTCAAACAATTTCTGGGTGTATATTGATTAGTACATTTCAAAGATCATCTAACAAATAATTGATATATTAATTTTAATTAAAATCTTTGGAGCGATTTTTAGAAAATAGAAACAAACATCAATAAAGTATTATAATAGGAATTTTCCCAAAGAAAACCGTTATATCCCTTTTTCGAGAAAATATTTTCATACGAAATGCAAAAATTGTTCATTTAATAATATATATAGTAGATATATTAATTCGACCTATAAGAGATTATTTAAAAAACAAATTTTGATTTGCAAATCTATTTCTGCCTTACACAGCAGCCATCATCAGTATTCATATCACTTATTCTTTTTTGCAACCGACAACAATAAGGAAATTAAAAAAATTTATATTTTAAAAATCACCTATCCTGTTATTTTTCAAATTAATAAACTATCAGAAGTATTAATAAATATTGTAAGAATTAGACAAGCGCAACACTTAAAAGAGAACAATAGCATTATTTATTAGACCTATATAGATCCCCATTTATTTACCCCAAATGCTTTCATACACATCTAAAATCCAGTCGACCTCTGGGCATGGAACTATCATAGCAAAATTTATAAACTGGGGAGGGGGTTTAGGATTAGCTCTCCTCTCCTCCCCTTCTTAGATAGTTATGAAATCCAATGAGGCTAAGTCCCTTCTTCTTTTGCATATGTATTTAATTTTATTTTCTTCATATAGGCCTAATATATATAGTTTAAGTTCAGGTCCCATGGGGTTCTAACCTCCCTTGGCTACACTGATGGGTCTAACTTACTTTATTTCCTATCTCTAACTCCTCCTTTATTTATAACTAAAGGCTAATGATAATATTTATATCTGACTCCATTTACTAAAGCTAATCTATGTAAAAATGTTGTAGTCTCCCGTATGAAACCTGCTCTTATCGATAATATGCATCATTGAGGAATACTTTCATAAAATGGCAATTTATGTTATTATCCTTCACACTTAATGATTTTTTTTTTGAAATTTTATATATGAATGATAAGTTTTTTTAAGAGTTGCAATTTAAATGTGGGCAAAATAAAAACAAATTTTCACAATTTTTGTATATATAAAAAGTAAGTATTAATATAAAAAACATGTTTAATGAAGAAAAAAAATGAAATGAATTAGTCTCTTTTAGATTAACGTTTTTCTTAATTTTGTTTAATTTTATGATTATGAGTGCGCGTGAAATATATTTCTTTGAACTCTTTTTGCAATGCTAATGCAAAATTGCTCATTTGCGCAGCTTAGAGGGAACTATGTTGATAAGGGTGATTCATCGGGGATCGGGGAAAGTTCGCAAAAGCTTCAATTTGAAACATTGAGATTTATTTCTCATTATCAAATTTTGAATATACTAATTATTACTTGAACATATTTTTAAATGAAGGTCAGAAGGGAAGGCCAGGGAATTATTTGAGTATAACACTCTCTCTCTCTCTCTATTTTGTTATTTTCTTCTAGCAATTTATCCACTCACCCCGTTATTGACTTATTTCGAAGGATGCTATCAATTATTCCCAAACCCATTTTCGACCCCCTTTTCTTTTATCCCAGAAATTTATCTTTTCTAGAAGAAAACAATTCCTTAATAAAGTACAAAAATTTAGAAACATATTAGATATATATTTTAAACATAGCTTTTTGAAGTTTTTAAAAGAAATTTAAAAATTCTGGAATTTAATGTTATTTTTTATTACGTAAGCATATTTAAACATAATTGAAGGAGATTCTCGATTTTCTGTATATGATTAAAGTGATAAAGAATCACTCGTGCTTGGACGAACTATAGTCAAGTTATTCCCGGATCGGACGGTGAGGTGGTGATTGGCGGAAGATCTAGCTGCCGGGGAAATAAAGAGTACCCTATAACCTGTCCTTGTGATTGGCTGAGACTCTTGGAGAGAGAAACTTTTTGGTGACTGTTTTAGAGTTAGGTTGGAAGACTTACTTAGGCTAGTAATAGCCCTTTGTGATACCACTTGGGCTTCTGGGGGTGAGACTATCTCCCACTTTCCTACCCCAGGAGAAGACTTCTGGCAGAATTAGAAATAATTGCGGCAAGCTGGACTCGAACCCGAGCTATCTTCATACTAGATTCGAAATCCGCAGCCTATCCGACTTAGCCACTGCCTCCTCGTTTTAGAATTAAGATTTATAAGATTCCGAAAATATCTCGACTACTTTTAAGGCTCGTTCTCTCCTAAGAAAATTCTTAACTAACTATGTTTTTCTTTATAGAATTTTTTAAGCTAAAATTTCTCTTCAATATTTAATTAAGAGATTACAAAATGGGATTTTTTGAAGAATGGGAAAGCAGCAAGGAAAATTAAATAAAAATAATTTTTTTTAATTGTAAATATTTGGGCGATATAATTTATATATGATAAAATACCCAGTTCCTGTTTTTCTTAACGCTTGTCTTGAGGATGGACACGGAACGTCAATAATTAAAAAGAATATTTTTGATTTAATTTCTCCTTGGCTACCTTCTTTGGATTAACAACCTAAGAGAAATTTAATATGAGAAATTCCATTGAAAAAAGGCATAGAAAAATAAATACCCGCTAAGATTTTTTTAGGAGAGTTTGTGAATAAGGCTCTAAGAGTTGTATGAAAAGGGGAAATTTTTACATTTCTACATAAAAAAAATTTAAAAAAATTGTTTGTTTCATACCAGATTTTTACTTTCTCTTACTTATATAAAATATTTGGTATAGAGAAAATATTACAATCGCAAAAAAAACCA
Source organism: Anisolabis maritima (assembly GCA_010014785.2). NCBI lineage: Eukaryota > Metazoa > Arthropoda > Insecta > Dermaptera > Anisolabididae > Anisolabis > Anisolabis maritima. The sequence goes on along the minus strand of JAAAKE020028537.1, from coordinate 5,352 downwards.
ATGTCGAGATTTCAACGGAAAAACACGTTTTGAGGTTCCCTGAGTCTAAATATTGGGTCTCTCTTTTTGTGTGTGTGTGAAAACAAGATTTCTCCAAAACGAAAAGATTCATGGCTCGTCGCCTGCATCTCAAAACTTTACGGAGTACTAATACTTTACTAATGTACTTTCTTTTCGATTTTCTCTAATTCGCTCTATCGGTTTTGATTAGAATTCATAAAACAATTATTTACTAGAGGATCTTGGAAATGTATTAACACTTATGCCCCCCCCCCCCCAACCCATTTTACAGTTGTATGTTTTTAGATTTTTTGTGATCTTCTCTTAAACTACTCTAACGATATTGATTAAATTGGCTGTACTTTGAACGGCTATCTAGGGGGCCCGTCGCAAAAAATCTAGTGAGCCCGCACATTTCTCAGCTTTCCATTACCTTAAGTAAGAGAAAGTTGTGCGATGTGTGTTTTTATTTTCCACCCTCCTCTTAGAGACAAAAAAAATTATTCATTTATTGAATAAGGATTATAAAGAATTATGTTATTTTCGAAAGGAATGCGTGTAACGCCTTTCTGATTCTGGAACGAATTTAAAACTTTTACTTTGATTAAAGTGGAAATTGAAAAAATAAATAAATAAATAAGTTTGGAAAGCCATCAGAAGAGGAAGGTCATGGGTGATTTCCCAGGGGGGAATCTCTAACTACTTTCCCCTTTTCCCCCTATCACCTGTCCGCTATTAATACTCAATTGATATATTTACAATATAAATTAAATGATAATATTTTATGAGACAGTAATTACGAAAAAAGATCAAAATAAGAGTTAAATAATACGAGAGAGGAGAGGGAGGAGAGGTATGATAAGTTAGTGAATTCGCTAAGAGAGAACTTAGATCAGAGGGATGATATTATTTTTAACATTTATTTCTTTATAAACACGTAAGAGTAAATCATCAGAAGTTTTTTTTTTTTGCTAGAGGATGGTGATATAAGGAGTCTCAGCCAGGAGAAAGAGAAACACAATTTCACCTCAAGATTTTATTTCCCATCTTCAGTTTATTGGGAATATTGTTTTATAAAAACAAAGATTGGCTCAACAATGTAAATGTATGCTCAAACATTGTTGGGTCAACTACGTGACCGAGATTCAGACAGAAAAGTTTTTTGTAAAACAATATTCCCAATATATTGAAGATAGGAAATAAAATTTAGCCCAAAGGTCTCGTGATGATACATACATACATTGTGTTCCTCTATCCTGGCAGATACTCCTTATTAGTACTATTAATCCAAATATACTCAACCTCATAGTTTTTTTTTTACTATACAACAGTGGAAAAAAAAGTGAATTCCATGTCTTATTTGTTACCAACTGCCTACTCTCTCTTCGTTAGATGTAACGCCCCTGGGATATTTTCTATTTCCAAACATAAAGAAATAACACTCTAAAAAAATATTCAAGTTCATCAATGAAAGAAACGCTTATTTAACTGAATCGAGAGATATCATATTTAAGTCTTAAAGAAGTTAAGAGATGAGGTCAATAATTAAAAAAATTCACAAATTGATAAAAAAATTAACCGCCTCTTCTTATATATAAGAAATTCAGAAAGGACACAACAAATTAGTTAAAAAAAAAAACACGAAGAAATAAGAAAACCAAATTCTAAATGTCATATACCACCTATATATTTTAGACACTAAACCGTACTCCAGTGGAAATAATGAAATTGATATAGGCAGGAGTGATCAGCTGAGATAAAAAAATGTAAAAGAAAAATAATAAATAGCTAAAAAGAGAAGTTTTGGGCGAAAAACCGACTGAGAATATTAAAAATAATTCAGAGATAAAATATATATATAATACAATACAAATAAAAAAATGAGATAGTATTTCTATAAATATTTTACAACCCCCGCTCCCTTCCCCCTCTTCTTTAATGATGTCATTCAGTATCCGTCACAAAAAATATTAATATACTACAATATACTACAATGGAGATTTTGAGGCAGGAAAAAATACTTTCTTAATCCAGTAAGCAAGCACCTTTAAGAGCATGAGAAAGTAAAATTTTTGGAACATGCATTGATAAAATTATATATATATATATATATATGTAATAAATTCAAAATTTTATCTGCTGTTTTTTTCAGTAAATATTTATTTTTTAAAATGACTTTTAAGTGTATTTTTTTGAAAATCTATCTATCTCTATATACGTATAAAAAAATTTCTCCCGACTGACTGACTTATCATCACCCACTACAAAATTGATGAATTTTCGGGATTATTTTTAATTCAGACAGGCAAAATTTTTTCAAATTTGCTTTTATAGAATCATGTATTTTGTTAATAGAAGAAAATAGAAAAATAAAATTTGGATTGGCCTGGAGAAACCCATGACCTGTAACTGGTTTTTTTTGTTGGCTGGCACTCACTCACCTATAGTGGAGATATAAGTATCGTAATAGCGTTCGTCACAATACCGATGCACAATACAGGTTTTGCCTACATTGGAATCGCCTAAGACAAGAACTTTATACGTAGCAGCAAAGTCTAACGCCATGGTGGCGCCCGAATGGATTGACATTCAATGGGAATGGGAACGGGCGGGTTTTGGGACCCGGGATCGATTCTTCCCTTCGAAGGGAATACGTGGGTAAAAGGGAGAGAGAGAGAAAGAGGACAGGGCATGCGTCGACGGACACCTGTAACCCTGACGAACCCAACCAAACCGACCAGCCCGCTTGGCGCCCCTTGAAATAATAAAAAAAAAAAGTTCAACCTGACCAGCTACCTAAGAAACTGGGGATATATGAACCCAGAGAGAGAAGGGACATTTGCTAACGATTTTTTTCAATTGTCGATAAATAAATACCAGTTTTTATTTTTTTCTTTTAAGATCCCTCCCACCCCCGGATCAAAGCAAATATTTATTCCCAGGCCAACTAGGATTACTCTTAAGGGAGACATTTCAATTTCGATTCAGGAAAGAGGTCAACTTTTATTAGTAGAAAAAAAAAAAGAAAAGAATTTCTTTAATAATTATTAGACTCTAAATTGAATGAATTTCATCATTAATTCATATCACTTAATAAATTATTTGACATTTTTTCTTTTTTTTAATATATTCCAAATTTACTTTCGACTACTAAAAGGTCACCGAAAGAGAAAAAAATAATACATAGGGGTCAAAAATTTTTGAAAAATAAATTAGAAAAACTAATCTAGAGAAAATAGGAGCTCTAGAGAGAAGTATCTTTAAACAATAAAAGATTAGATAAAATTGCAATGGAAAAAATGGTAGGCTTGAAATAGAAAGGAAAAATTTGGAGAAAAAAAGAGAAAGTTTTAAGAAATAAAAAATTTGAAAAAATTGAGCATTTCCATTTTCTTTTTCCGAGTAAGCCAAAAATCGCCCAGTAAATCTAATAATAAATCCCGTCAAACCCGGAACAAATTAGTAGAAAGTTTTGGGGCATGTTTTAGGCACTATTAAATTAAAATTTTTCTGAAAATTCCCTAATTTTCTGAGTGGAGGGTGACATTCATATTCGCGTCCTCAGTTTCCGCACGTGGACGTATCACTTATTTCTATGATCTTCGTTTCTATTTGTACTTCAGCTTCCTGAGAACTGTTTGTAATTTAATATCACACAATTTTTATTCCTTTATAAATTTTCGAAAAAGAAAAAAAGACCTTTTTTTATTTTTGAAAATTTTACTCATAGCTCAACTCATTTTTAAACAAATTTTATGATTTAAGTCTTAAATGAAACTATATTAAATTCTCTAAAATCCGTTTATTTCGTCTAGTTTTCGTCTAGTTTAATGCATCCTTATTTTATTATTAAAATGTAATTTAAAGGAAAACAAAAAATCAATTTTTTGAAAAAAAAAAAAAAACGAAACGTGCATTTTTATCGATTTTTCGAAAAGAGATCAAAATTGTGGAAGGCTAAGACAAAAAAATAACTAAGTATGAAGGGTTAAGTGAAACGGCCCACGCAAAATTTTGAATTTTTTTCCCCACTCGGAAAATTGTGAAATTTTCAGAAAATCTTATTTTAATAGTAAGTAACACATTTCTAAAAATTACACATTTGTTCTGGATCAAACTCTAAATTTACTGGGCTAAAAAAGATCAAAACATCAGTCATTCTGCTTAATTTTAAAAATTTAATTTCAAAAAATATTTTTTTTTCATTAATACAATGACTGATAGCAGACGGGTAAAAATTCGAACGAAAATTTGATTACATTTCTAGGAAATTGAATTCGAATGCAAAAGAGGGTGGGAGTGGAAACTCAAGCAATCTAAAATACTGTCTTTTTATAAAAACATTGGTGTTACCTTAGAAAATGGATCTTAGCTGAGATAAAACATTCCTTGGAGAATTAATTAATAAATTTCCATCTCCTCATAAAACATAAATCAGCAAGTATAATGACCCTCCAACGGGGCGCCAATCTATAAGAAATATTAATAACTATTACATATACTCTACATTCCTATAATTCTGTGATTAATAATTATTCTTAGTGTTTGAGTCTCTTGGTTTAATTGTTGTTTGTAATTTATTTTAATTAATCTTTCTTTGGCCTTGGTGCAGAGGTAGAGTTCTCGCCTTACGTACTCTAGGTCAGGCGTTCGCTTCCAGCCCTGAGCGACAAATATTTATATTATATTGGCTACCAATTAATTTGAATAAATAAAACGGAGTCTAAATGACCTCAGATGCTAAAAAAGGGTTAAAAAATCTTTTACACCAATTAATTTAAATATGGACGGATTGTAACTGTTATCGGCTTTATTAATATTATAATGTAGCTAATGGCCTCAGATGCCGAAAAGGAAAATGGATTTAAATCGTACTTTTTAAATAAATATGAACGGATAAGGGTTAACGGTTAATTAATTAAATTAAATTAATTTGTTTAATTTGTTTCCATATGGTCTTCGAAAAGACAAAAAAATATCGTTCTTATTATAAACTTCTCTTTAAATATTTCAAATCTTAATCACATAGAATTAGGAGAGGTCCAAGAAAATTTTTTTTCTTTTATATGGCCCTAGGGACCCCCAACGTTGTACACCACCCCTGCACTAGATGCTATTTTCATAATTTCTTATCTAATTTGAAAGAAGCGCAGCTAAATGAAAAGTTCCTTTTCCCATCGCTAGAGAGCGTTGAATTCGCCCCCACCATTTTTCTCTCACTCCTTGAATATTTAATGTTAAAAGCTATAAAATTCTTTACTTTTTTTGTTCTTGGGAATAATTTAGTACGATGGCGAGGAGTGAGTTGGTTAAATAAGGTATCCGCCATCACCCACAGCGCTTTATTGAGTT
>JAAAKE020028526.1:0-10052 GCA_010014785.2 Anisolabis maritima | reverse complement strand
ATAGTTAAAACATCGATTTTTTTTGAAATTGAATTAATAAGCGCGGGCACCTGGAAGTGCGGGTCCCGCTTGCCCTCCTCAGGGTACTGGGTTTTGAATGCAAGTCTTTAAGTCAATATAGATTTCAAACTATTCAATTATATATTATTTTCGATATTTCACGTGAATACCAATAGGTATAAATAAACAAGCCTGAATAATGGTATTGTAAATAATTAATAAGTGAGATTATTTAAAGTTTAAAATGACCTCAGATGCCGAAATGATGACTAAAAAAAAAAAAAATTATTTTCATTTCGCCAACACTTTTAGTATACAGACAAAGTTGATTTGAAAATAAACAAATAGGCAGAGATAGACATTTTCAGCATTTCAATTTCATGAAAATATAAATTCTCTCCAATTAGCGTTTGAGGCGGGAGAATCAAAATTAAACAATCCTTGATGCCACATGTCGCACCTATTAAGGAGACCCCGAACGAGCTATTTTTTTCCGAAAGGTGATGAAAGCACCCACAGAGATTGGAATGTGCCTTTGCCGCATGCGGCTTGTTTCCTGGTGCCGCCTCATTTGAAACGCTCTATGTGGCATTTGTCGGATCTGCCGCATATTAGGAGATATTGAGATAAGGACCAAAAATCTATTTATTTATAGAATATTCAATATTGAATATTTATTAAAAAAATAATAAATAACAACAGATGGAAGGGATTAATTTGTCAATAAATGTTTTATTTATTTTAAAGAAAAAATATATTTTCCAATAAAATGACCTCGGGATATTCCACAGTTTAGATCTTAAATCTTAAAAAAAAAGAGAATAACTTCCTGCCAAAAACCCATAGAATTTTTAAAATTTTGCCAACATGTTCATATTCATCTTACAATTGTTTTACTTCAGTTAATTGTGTTAGGAATAAATTTCATGGGATCATATTGGAGTAGGTTCTCGTTACAGGGTTGAATAAATTTTTGCCTTGAGGTGGATTTGAACCGGAGTTGCCTTCAACTCAGGATTGAAAGCTTAATTGCTTTATCCCCTCGTCTAGCCACTTCCTCGCCATCTGGTAAAAACGGTTCATTTATTTTTGGATACTGAATTATAATCTCTCTCTAATGAGAGAGGGTAGAATGAATTAGTTTTGTTTGGTTGTTGGAAGATAGGTAACATAAATGAACATTTCACTAATGGATTTTTTCGATTAATTGCTCCAGAGGTACTCTAAAGCGGATCATAGTTGTTAAATTTCGCTAGAAATTAATAACTGAGCGCGACCCGCTCGAGAGAAGCTGTGGAGCAATTAATCGAAAAATCCAATAATGAGTTGGTCATTTTATTTGCCTTCGAACATGCAAAAGAGAATGAATTCATGTACATCATGCTATATCATCCATTTTCCTATCACTTTTCATTTACGATCTATGGCAGCACAAAAGATTAGCATTTTTCGTGATATCGTCTTAATTTTATCCGCAAGGTGCACTGAAAGACGTCAAAGAAGAGGATTAAATGAGCATCCTTTGAATTCTATATGTTCTTTAGCTAAATGTTGAACTTGTTTTCCATCTAATTTATTTTTCAATTAAAACAAGAAAAATTGCAAAATATTATATATATTGAATATCTTAATAAAAACATTTTTTACTCATTAAAAATTGTATTATTTTAACAACTTCATAATAATTACTTAAATGTTTATTTTGTTTTGATGAATTCGACAAAAATAAAAGATTAATGAACATATGGACATTGGAAAATTATATTCGTATAGATTGGTTAGGTTTCAAAAAAAAAAAAAAAAAAAAAAAAATAGCACAATTCATTCAACAGTTTAAAACAATTCTTTTTTTTTTCACCAAAAATAAACGTGTGATTAAATATTAATTTTTGTTTTGTTGGAAAATAAAACATAATAGAATGCACTAAATATTCATCATTTATACTTGAAATAATAAAAATCGACGATATTATATATTATTTAAGAGTCTTATTATGTAATTTCAAAGTTTTATCAAAATCAATTAAACCGTTTGATTACTGTGAATATTTAAATAGACATCCATCCACATGATTCACATGATCCCATTAAAATTAAAAAAAGTAAAACAAACAATTTATAAATTAAAATCATCAATCAAATGACTGGTCTATATTTTATTTCAAAAATAATATAAATATTTTTACCTATCAATTTCGAGAATGTAAAAATGTGAAATAATAACAAAATATGAATGATTAATAAATGAAAAAATAAAAATACATAAAATAATCTAAAACGAAAGAATAACATGATTAATCGGATCAAGAGGAAAATAATTCATTGGATATTTGAATAAAAAAATTAATATTAATATATTTACAAAAGATGCGAATAAACTAATTTACTTATTTGAAAAATAGAAAATATTTCGAAATATTTAATTAAGAAAACCAATATTTATAAACCATTATATATTATCATTTGAATTAGTTTCCATCCCGGAGGATATGAGCGTTATTTGACCTCGTTTTCCAAAGTAATGCGAACCTTAAGATACGTTAGTTAGACAGCAAACGAAAATTTTAGATAAAAAACTGCACTGTTCTTTTAGTCTATTCGAGTTCAGGTTCTAACAGCTTGTCTGTTGTTGTGTTGGCTGTATGTGCGCAGTTCAATGGAGTCTTAATGTTCGCTTCATTTTAGACGCAGTGGCAAGAGTCGCACGTGTGCACCGAGCCCTAGTTTGTGAGATTCCAAATTGTAATTAAGGAGACAACGGCATCCCTAGGGGATGAAAAAAGGTCAGATAAAATATTAAGAAAAAAATTGGGTCGTGGCGGAGCGAAAAAAAATATGTGGTACAATAGGCCTAATCAGAGAACTAAAAAAATTTAAAAAAGAACAAGATGGCTATAAGGTGACCGGATGAGACTAGAAATAGATAAAATTTGGAAACAGGAAAAATTGGGACAAGACGTCGTGTTGAGACAGGGTAAAGAAGACCCTCCTCCATGATGATGATGATGATAATGATGATGATGATAATGATGATGATGATGATGATGAAGATGATGAGGATCGTTATTGTTAAGAAGCCAATCACGGCTTGACCTTGGATGGATGGCTCTAAAGAACAAGCAAGTCAAAGGTCGCTGTTAAAAATCTTTCTCAAAAAGTTATCTTTAAAGTAAATGTTTTTTGTAATATTCAAATGGCCGTCGCCCGTAGCATAACGTAGAATTTTTTTTTTTGGGGCGGGGTGACCAATTGTATATGGAAGGATACAATTTTTTTAAATATGATTTTTAGAGTTGGTTTTTCTATATTTGCAATATTTATTAAAAATTAATTTAAAACTTATTATTTTTGTAATTTTTAAAATGTTTTTGTTGAAATTTTAAGTTGATTTTTTATTTCCCCCCTCTCCCCCTAAATTCTAGCCATCGATGCTGATATAGAAAATAAAATATATAAATAAATAAAAACGAGAATACGAGAAGGAAAAATATTTATAGGAGACTCAGATTTATTAGGTGAGGAAGACAAAAATTAATGACAAGTTAAATAATTGTAATAATTATGCAAATTCACATCTCCAAATATTATAGGCTTTCTATAAAATTTTAATTAGTTCTACTAGTGGTATGGTTAGGAATATTCACTTCCTAATTTTGTGATTCTCTGTTCCCCTCTCACAAAAACATCAATTTAATATAATGTACGCCTGTATTATTATATATAAGCAAGAAGGATAAATCCGAGATTTCGCTTAATTTGATGAGCTCATTGATAACGAAACAAATGGGGAAAATTTCTAAAAATATCTCAAACTATATATGAATTTAAATGCATGGAAACATAATATAGCGAGAAAATACTCAATAAACTAAGAGAAGTTTACGATATTATTTATAGAAACTATTTATAAATGAATAATCAACTAGTTTTGTCTATTTCGGGCATTTATCAAGCGTACACTTGGTGACTATCTATTTTATGAGTATATCCAGAAACGTAGACAAGATTTTGTTTGGACGACAGGAGGAGAGATAATATTTCTTTTTTGTTGGATTAAAAAATTTTTCTTTTTCTTTTTTGCTAATTATTCTCAATTCTAAAATTTAATATTAAAATGTTTGATTCCATGATGACGTCCGAATATTCTGGGAGGATAGGGGAGTGTAGTGAAGGCGTCAGGTAATAAATAATATACTCTTTTAGCGATCCTTTTTAATTTATTTTAAAACTTTAAAATAAAGAGTATATTATTTATTACCTGACGCCTTCAGTTTACTCCCCTATCCTCCCAGAATATACTCTTTATTTTAAAGGTTTAAAATAAATTAAAAAGGATTGCTAAAAGAGTATATTATTTATTAGCTGACGCCTTCACTTTACTCCCCTATCCTCCCAGAATATTCGGACGTCATCATGGAATCAAACAGTGTAGTGAAGGCGTCAGGTAAAAAATAATATACTCTTTTAGCGATCCTTTTTAATTTATTTTAAACCTTTAAAATAAAGAGTATATAGTATATAGACGCCTTCACTACACTCCCCTAACCTTCTAAAATTAAACATTTTTCTTCTATTTTTTTATTTATTTTTTTGCAATTTGCTTTATAATTATCTGATAATAAAGTATATATTTCAACATTAGCTATTAGCTATTAGAAATTATCAAATTATATTTTCTTAGAATTTATTATATATATATTCGTCTTTTTCGGCGTCTGAGGCAATTTAGACTCCATCTTTATTTATTTACATCAATATATTATAATATAAATAAATTTTTTGTCGATCAAGACGAGAAGCGAACCACTGACCTTTGGTAGGTTAAGCAAGACCTCTGGCTCTCCACCAAGGGACAGGGCTTATTATATACGAGCGTATATTGGCCCTATTTTAAAACTTACTAAGTAAGTCTGAATATTTTGTTTTTACTGGGTTTTTCCAGGTAATACAATAGAGTGAGTTAAAAAGAGAAGGAAAATCTACTAAGATCAGATAATTTGGTTTTGATGGGTATTTAAAAGATCAGCTATTTGATAAAATATTCCGATTAGCTTCTTCAGAGAGTAAGGTTTATTTATAAAGGGAAATTGAGCCGTATCGTGATTTAAATTCTAGTTCTCACCCTTTGCGGTTTGGTCCAAGAATTCCTATCAGTCAATCACTGTCTGTCAACATCTCTTCAAAGGAGTTTTCTATGAAAACAGCTTCAATTTCTATAAAAATTACGGCAGTTTCTTTAAAAAAGTTTATCAATTTCCTATTGGGCATCAACTGGACTTAAGAATTAAAGAGCAAGAAAGAGTAAAATTCATAAATAAAATTTCACTCTTTTATAAAAAAGATGAACTCTATTTTAATATTTCTCCTTTTATTGGAATAATAATTTAGAATATAAATCAAATTTATATTGTCTCTTTATTAGCCAAAAAGCCTTGATCTAATTAGTTTTTGGCGTCATTTCAATAATCATCTGCATCTTTAAAGAGAGTTTCTTTAAAATAGAGTCGGAGGAAATCCGAGAAAATTTATTATGTGTGCAGTGGAGACATTTGAATTCTTAATTTTTTTTTTTTATTTTATATCATAATTTAAATTTTATTTTGTTGGAAAATGTATATTAATATAATTATGAATGAATTTAGAGAATAGGTATAAGGTAAATATGATTAGCTTTTCCCAACTTTTTTTTGTTTTAAGGTAATAAATAGTTTTCAAGACCTATTCATTTGAATTAATATATTAATATTGAATATATGACTTGAATCGGTCTGACTCGATCCTCATAAAATATTTAACGTTTATTTGTGAATATATAATTTGCTGGTGGATCAAGTGATTATTTGACTCCCGGGATCTCCAACCTATCCGGGGCATCGGTGTGCTTCCTTTACACCAGTCAAGTGACCTGGCCCCGAATAGGCTGGAGATCCCGGGTTCGACTCCAGGGGGACCAAAGGGTCACTTGATTCCCAAGCAAAACATATACTCGCTAAATAAATTTATCTATAGCTAAAATCTAAAAGACAGAGTAGGCCAATAAAAGTTCCTGTTATAAATTGAAATAAATACAAAATGGACATTAATGATCTTTGTAAAAACTCTACAACATTCTGTTTGTGGCCTACAACCACCCTTGCGCTTTTATGGCATAGTGGGAGGAAAATTCCTTATTTTTATGGCTTGTTATTCAAATATCATAAATCTATATTCCATTTTAAATTAAATAAACTTTATCATTTAATATTTTTTTCCAGAAATATCCTTCTTTTCAAGTTTTTCTTAAAGATGTGACCGATTGTGAAAGTGGAGAACTGGGAGCATAAAAGAAAGGAGAAAGACTGGTGAAAGCAAAGAAATTACAGTCTTAGTTCGGGCAAAACTCGGACGTCATTCATATGAGCAGTTGGAATATAATCGATGATTTGAATAATGCTAATCAGAAAATTTTCAAGATTTCTTCAACATTTAAATGAAGCTTTTTTTTTTAAGTTTTTAAGGACTGGTAAAAATTTTTGTAGAAGTAAAATTTTTCAACGAAAGAATATTACTATTTTATTTTTGTTATAAAATGTTTAGCGTGAATACTAATAAAAATTTTATATATATATAAATAAAAGAAAAAAACAATTATCTTTATTGTTTTATTCTAATGATGTAGAACGCAAGATCAACAATTATTAAAAAAAATATTTTAATTTTAATAATAGAATAAGAAGTAATTAAATCTAGAAATTAAATATTCATATTGAATTATTTTTTCTTTTTAGATATAATTTAATTTGAATTGAAAATTCATTAAAGGATATGATCCGTTCGTCCCTTGACCTGCCTGTCGAAATGGCTGACAAGTGAGTACCTGGAGTACCTCATCCTCTCATCCAACCACCCCTTATATATCCACTCCCGGCCCCACACCATTATCCTTGATTTCTCTATACCTGCACCGGAGATTACAATTGAATACAGCTTGTATATAGTATCCGTGGTGCATTAAATATTAGTGGAATCTTTGATGTGCTGTGTATAGCAGAAGCAGCTTACGAATATTTTAGCGGTCGGATAAAGTATGCACAAAGAAATGAAACGGCATTACACGCAGCCAGCAGATTGTTCCAGAGCAGCCGATGGCTTGCCCGGTTATGCCCCTGCGATAAAATATTACCCAGCTCATATAGGGCCCTCAACAAACAAATATCTCTTATCTAATTACCTAATTGCCATATAAGGTTATTTGCCTTTGCGCTTGCCCGGGCTACAAAAATGTATCGATCTTGAATTTTTCATTCGCGCCTGATTAATTAATCTCTTTCACAGACTGGACGGCCGATGCCTTTTTTTTCAAACCTCCATTAAGATAATATTTCCCTCCCCCCAAACATGTAATGTTACTTTACTTAAAAAAAAAAATAAAAAAAAAAACCGTATATATATTTTATTTGTTTTTGGAATTGAAAAATCCTCCTTCATTAAAATATGGACAATTTGCTTATTATTAGCTGGAAATAAACTTTCCTATCTTGTTCCTAAATAAAAATCACTCGGATGCGACCTCTCTAATGTGCCCAAAGGGCAGCCAAGAGATTACCCATTAAATGATACTTATGATTTGCTCTTTTCTAAAATAAGACCAAGGTTTTATTCCCATTTTTGACTTTACCATAAATTTCCCTTCATTTACTTAATCAATAATATAAAAGGGACATTTAAAAAACATTGCTTTAAACTCTACGAAATCGCATTTTCATAAATAATTGAAGATATAATGCTAAAAAGCCTTAAAAATAAACAATTTTAATATACGAAAATTCCTTTCGTGCACTACCCTACTATATCTCATCATTCATTATTCCATTGTAAGATTCTTTTTTAAAAAATAATGGCTTTATAAAAAATACGTATAAATCAAGTTAATTTTAATAAAAAAAACAAATGAATCTATTTAAATTATGAACAAAATTAATGGTTATAATAAATTATTATTTTAATATATGTATGACATTTATTTATATAAAAATTTTTATTATTTTATGATATAATACAGAAAGCTTATTTATTTGTTTTATGAAAGCATAGGGATCTCTTTCATCCCCGTGGGATGGCACCTTGCGTTTCGGTTTGTTTATTTGTTCTTTCATTGTTCATTAGATATTTGAACATTCAAGAAAATAAATAACCAAAAGGGTTTGGCTTCGCAAACAATATTCGGAAAGAAAGTTTTACATGTAAATAGAACTTTCTTAAAACTATTTTATCTCTTTAAGAAAAAATTTTGTGAACAAAGAAATATAAATATAAATATTGATTAAATGACAATAGCGTTTATAAAAGTAACCGACCACGATGATTTAAACTTTCAAATCATGGAATATTTTAAAAAAAGTGTGTTATGTCAGAATAAATGGATAGGAAAAGCTCAAGAAACTAGGGAAAGAAGATTCACTTTTGCTAATTTAAAAATCTCTCTTTCTTTAGTAGCAGGCAGAAATTTTGGCAACAAGAAGTTAGGATATTCGTTTGAGTGTATTTTATTCGTCTCCGCCAAAGTTTTGGAGGCAATTCACCATCCATCTGCAGGGCAAAGGCCGTCAAAATAAAATTCACGTCTCCTGTAATCGTCATAAATATTGTAAATATACAATATTCCTGACGAATGCAGGAGGCGTGAGCTGACTCTATCCTGATAGTTGGCAAATAGTATAATCAGCCGAAAAAGTCTTTTAGTTGGATTATTTTATCAAAAAGTTATAGAATTAAAGGTGAAGAAAAAAGAAAAACAGCTAATATTTTTATTTCTTTTTATTATTAAGCCCCATTAAGCTGACATTTCGGACTTAGAAAGACGATTTTCAGAGCTTTAGTGTTGTTAGCATAAATATATGCTGTATTCTCACTAAACGCACAGTCTGGAAACAGCACATCTAATGCCGTGTAAATTTTTATCTCAAGAAAGATGAGGCAGTAATAAGAATCTCTTTTATTTAACCATGTTGTGATGAAGTTCGAAACACGACTGAAACATCGACGCGGTCTCTTACCAATAAGGATTGGGAGAGCTTTGTTTATTTTTCTCGCCTTTATCCCAACCTAGCAGCCAACCATCCAAAAACAGCCACTTAAATCATATAGTCAGTAGGTCTTCTCCTTTTTCACTTATTCTAATAAATTTTTATAATTTTTTTGGTTATAGTGGCACAAGTCAAATACTTATCTTTATTACCGCACAACGTATATTAGCAAAAAGACTGCTAGAAAAAAATTATACATTTTAATAGTCTTCACTCGACAGACAAATAATCGTACGACTAAATGTCAAATTTTCTTGATATGATTTGTATTAATCTTAAAGAAAAAGAATATAAAAAATCCTAAATTATTTTAAAATTCTTATTAAAAGAAAACTGGATTTTAAAGTAACAAATTCAAATATTTTTACACTCTATAAAAAAAATTATCTATTTTATTAATCAAAATTCTAACAAGAATATGATTCGAACCGGTCAAATCAAACTCTGAGGTGCATCTTAATTACGTCTTCTCCAAGGCCAAATAGTTATGACACCTCCATAAAATTTATTTAAAAAAAATAATTATATAGTATATGTACGATAGACATAAATCTTCACTTTCTTATAAAAATTTCATATAATTGAGATTTTATAGTCAAGTTAATTAAAAAGAAATATGTAAAAAGTTTTTTAAGATTATATATATTTTAATTAAAATCAATACTTCAGGGAAGGGACTCAAAGAATGGCGTTTTCAAAATATCAAAGAAAAACGAAATAAAATAATAAAATAAAATTCTAAAAATATTTTAATTAACTACACAAGCAAGTTTCTTACCATGGGTTGGAAAAACAGGCAACCCAAATGACCAACCTACTAATAGATTTTTCGATTTATCGATCTCAAGCTCATGTAGAGCGGAGCCTCTATGTTCAATTGTTAATTTGTAAAGAGATTTAATAATCTCGCATGCTCTAGATCAGTGTTTCCCAACCTTTTTTGTGCCATGCCCCACCTAAGCCTTTCTAAAATTCTTATGCCCCCCC
>JAAAKE020028515.1:0-10052 GCA_010014785.2 Anisolabis maritima | reverse complement strand
CTCCGTGCACGTAAGCACCTCGGGTAAATAAACGGGGACCCCGGTAGGTGGGCCTATACGGTCCAAATGAAAAAAAATTAATATTTTTTACTCATAATTAAAAATGAAGAAAAAAAAATTAAATTATTTGATAACTTATAAATGATTTATTTATTTTATTCTTAAAACATGTATTCTCTTTGTTCCAGGTGAGTGAAAGATTTCGCTTCACAAAGTGATCAGTTTTTTCATAATTATGTAGAAATAATTTGCCACATGCACAAAAAAAGGGGTTGCAAAATATCATTTTTATTTAAAGTCGAATCTTGTTTATCCTCCGGAAGTTAATTATTTAGCACTGGGCCTTAATGATTGAGTAGTATGTCCGTAGCAATAGTGGAAGATCCTGATCCCACACGAGGGGATGTTAATTATGTTCAATCAAACACAATCATCTCACAGATATTAAAGTAAATAATATATAAATCTTTCGCCAAATTTAAATAAACCCTTATTGATCAGAATTTATTTAATATTTAATAACAAGATTTACAAATTTCCATAATTTTATGATATAGTTAATGTGCCATCATAAAAATTTGTTCCTGATACATGTTTTTTTTTAAAGTTTCTTCAGCTTCTGAGGCTATCTAGACCTTAAACAATTACAAATATATTTTAGTAACGATACATATTATTCAGGTATATTTACATTTGGTATCCAATTGGTTTAAATAAATTTACATCAGTTTGTATGGGAACCGAAACCACACCCCTTGGGTTTTTAAGGTTATCAATATTGACGAAGTCAATATCTTTAACTTCTCGATCAGGAAGGGGGGGGGGGGAGGAGGAATAAAAAAATTTAAAAAATAAAATGAATTTTAATAAGTTGAACGATATATCAATCAATATTAATTGTGATTGGCTTGTTAAGAGAAAAAATTTGTATTATTTAACTTTAATTAAAAATTTAAATGATAGAACAATCTAGTAGTATAATCTAAAAGGCCAGAGAAAATTTAATTAAAATTTGCATTTATTTAAATTAGTCTGCTGGTTCTTCCACTCCATTTCTCTCTGTGCTTATTTATCGTATTTATTGTTTATAGTTTATATTTAAAATAATTTTTGCTCTGGATCCTTGGACTTGCGAGGCGATTTAAGTCAATTGGGAGAAATGTGAGCCTAACAAATCCAATTGAATACCAATTAATATAAATAAATATATGAATAATAGTATCATATATAACATATCGGTTATAGAATTGAAGGAAAGCTCCTGTCCCTAAAAGCAGAGATAAGATCTTCTTTCATGATCTAAGGGTCTCCAAACTCGCGTGCCGGATCCGGCCTTTCATCCGGCCCGTGGATAAAATCATAGGCCTAGAGGTTATCAATATTGATAATCTAAAAAGCAGAGGGGGTGGGTTCAGTTCCCAGGCAGTCCAATGAAAATTTATTTATACAATTGATACAAATAAATATTCCTGGATATATATATATTGTATCGTCTAAAGTCTGTATAATCCAAGATGTTGAAGAGACAAAAAAAAATAGGAGAGAATGTTTATAAAATTTTATAAACCATCAAATTTCAGATACTATTTATGTTTTATTGTTCTAGTGAAAATAGTAAGTGAAAAATTTATTATCATTTTTCTAAAGTTCAAATTAGATTTGCGGGAACTGCACTTCATGTCAAAACATTTGCCGATCACGCTCTGTACAAATTTTAATATATCTATATATTATAGAAGGAGTTTTCCTCTTCCAGAAATATTTTTATTCATGTATTAGTGGACAAAGTGACTGAAAGCCACACATCGTTCTTCTTCTTGAGAATCTATTTAATCCAAGTTTTTTTTTTATAAACATTAATAATACCTATGTTTTCTTTTAATTCCTCGGCTTGAAATTTTTATAAATATTTTTTACATACATATGTAGAAATACATATATTTTTTGCGCTTGGGAATTGGATCCATTCTAGAGCTAGATTAAAAGGGCTTAAGTTAAAGGCTCGGAATTTGATAATTTGTGTCTGGTATGTTCTGTAGGACAAGCGTGCATGTATATTATGTTGTTGAGGGCTAACGGGTGGGGTAATTCAAATGTATAGCTAACTATCCAAGAGAGAGAGGAATTGAATTACTTTTGACAAGAGGAACCTTGAATAAAAATAATGAGCAGAATATTTTTACACAAATAAAACAAGAAGAATAAAAAAAAAAAAAATAAAAAAAAAGGAGAGAAAGGGAAGGGTTTTATTGGTGGAAAAAATAATAATGAAAGTGGATTTCATGGTTTTAAACAAAAAAAAAAAAAAAAAAATTATTAATAATAAAAATATGAATTTAAAACAAAGCGAAAAGAGGAGATGAAATTTGTTAATAATGAGATAAAAAAAGATGATAAATAATATATTATATATAATAATATATCCTTTCTTTTCAAATGTTATTCACATTTTTGTTTAAAAATGCTAGTAAATTTCATAAAAATAATTTTAAATGAATATTAATTATTGTATAAAAATTAAATTCATTTAAAAAATATGAAGATCAAATTTCATAAACTTCATATTTAATAAATTTTTGTTATTAAGGGCATAACATATTCATAAATAAATACACTAGTTATCAAGCTGCCTTACTAAAGCCAGAATTGGACAAATATTAAATATATGTAGTCCTATTTTCAAATACGAGTATATTTGTATTTTAAATACTTTTAGATATTTTTATTTTTTTGTTAATTAACCTTTGCTATTATTAATATCTCAAGTTTAAAATTAACTAGTGATGCTGTGCGTGAACTAATACTGCAAGATCGTCACGTGACTTATCGTGAGATTAAGATATCCTTGGGCATTTGTGGGACCAGCATACAATATTGCATGAACCGTCAAAAAGATTTGTTTTTCATCTCAAATCCCGAAATATAAAAGGCAACCCTCGTTCCAATGCCAATATAATATAAATAAATTAGTCGTTCAGTACGAGAAACGAACCACTGACCTTTGGTACGTGAAGCAAGACTTTTTCCTCTGCACTAAGGGACAGGGCTAACTGTATTATTATATTACTGTCATGCTCACTAAATATGATGTCATATCGCCCTCTTGGAAACAAGAATGTAACAACTCCAAAAGTAACATTTTTCAGAAATTTAATATTTAAACTTAAATATAAAATCTAAAAATAATATTAAAAGACCAGTTATTACCTGATATATACACTAAATTAGTTCCTGAATGAAACTTTTACAGATTTATTAAAATAAATCTCATCAATAACTAAAAATTGACAATATTTGAGTTAACAAACTATTCTTATCTGGGTGTGATATGAAATGCAAGTGCAATTCCAAATCAATTCTCTCATCGATTTTGATTTACGTTTCAGCCACTTAAAAGTGTCTTTGACTGGAGCGATCAACGATTGAGTGATGTGCGAATAATAAAGGGTATAATTTATATTTGGGAAAACAGCCTAAATTCCCCAGAGTGCTTTTTAACACCCGCGCTATACGATTTTCTCAAATGGTGTATTTAGGAAATGTGTTGCCAGGAATAAAGAAAAATTAAATGAAAGAATTATTTCCTCACTATTTTTTTTTTGAGGGGTGCTTGTGGCTAGAGCTCCTCTTTTTCCTTACCAGCCTACTAATTTTTCCACTTCAGATCACCATTTTTTATTTTAATTTATAATTTTCC
The DNA here is from genome assembly GCA_010014785.2 of Anisolabis maritima. Classification (NCBI taxonomy): domain Eukaryota; kingdom Metazoa; phylum Arthropoda; class Insecta; order Dermaptera; family Anisolabididae; genus Anisolabis; species Anisolabis maritima. The sequence continues at coordinate 6,355 of JAAAKE020028515.1, read as the reverse complement.
AAGAATTAAAATGTGAAAACGTTTATTTCTTTTTTGAAATCATCATCATATTCTTTGGTCTCTCTCTTATTATCTTCTTTTTAAAGTAATATATATACACGCATATTGATTTAAAAAAAGAATTAAAGTTTGTTGTTAAATATGTGTGAGAGAGGTAGGTGTCAAAGAGCTCGGGGGCCTACTTCCACCTTAAAGTTTTTAAGCTCTTCCTTGCCTGTTAGCACCAATTACAATCGTCGTTAGGGATAAAAAGAAAAATAAAATCAAAAGTTGTCGACGACCTTTTTCTCTTTTTTTTTTTTTTTTTTTTTTATACTCCCTACTTGAAGCCTAAATAAAGGTCTCTCTGTCTTCAACTTTTGGAGAAGCTTGTTGCGGTTTTGTTATATTTTTCAACGGTAGAAGGGGAAAAGGTAGTTTTCTTGTTACACTTTCTCTCTCTCGGTCTTTTTCCTCAAGGGAAACAAAGTGAAAATAAAGTAGATCGTCTCAAGTCAAGTTGGTTTTTGCATTCCATCTAAAAATGGGGAGAGGGAAACTTTTTTTTTTACAAATTAAGTTTTCGAGGAATTTCGACTATAGGTTGATGGTAGGTAGTGGGGTGAGGAGTTCGCAGACCAAAGGAAACTGCACACACACCTGTTCTATCTCTTTATTCGTGTCTGATCTAACCAGTGAACGGATTCAACGAGAGAAATAAATTGAATCCTGCATTTGCATATGGAAACGGCATCAACTAAAGATTTCAATAAACATAAAAAAATGGAATTGAATCTCTTCTCTCTTTCTCTCCACCTAAGAAAGAAAAACAATAAGATCTATATGATAATTGAAATAAAGGGAAAAAATTCATGGTATTATACATATAATTTAAAAATAAAGATAATAGTATCCTATATCCTGGCCTATTAAAATAAATAGGCTGATGATTTAGAATAGGAAATTATTGTTTATTTGGATTGCATATAAATCTGTCTTAATTGGATATAAGAATGTATCAGCTGGTATAACTCCAACAAAAGTGCTGACAAAGTTCTACTAATATTTAAAAACCTATCGGATAGGAGTGAATCCTTTAAGTCAGTCAAGAACTTTCTGATTCTACAGTCATTAGAGCTTTTTTTTAGTCTTTTCGGCATCTTAGGCTTTAAATGATATATAATATATATTATTATTATTATTATTATATTATTAATTAATGTAATGCAAGGATATGATATAAAAAATGCAAGCCTTTTTATTAAAATATGTTTATTTACGCTTTAGCGACGACGTTTTGACAGCGCTATTGTCTTCATCAGGTCTTTTTCAGCACACAATCACTTTAAAATCTTACTGACAAAATGTTTGATTGCAGTGCTTGTTGAGCAAAATCATAAAGAAACGCCATCATTATAACATAAATAAAAATATTTTAATAAAAAGGGTGCACATTTTTTTATAGCCTATTCAAATTGAATGAAAAACAATCCAAGTATAATGTTTGCATTTCTTTGGATCAGACTATTGAAGACCAAAAGAGAGCTTAAAAGGGGTACTAAAGGATGCATAAATTAGTTAGTTTTTGCTTGCTGGTTGGCAACCAAAATAACCAACTCACTAATAGATAAATGCTTCAATTCAGTTGTTTTCTAAGGAGATTCAACAAATGCTCATGCGATGTCCACTTTAGAGAACTTTTGACGAATTAATGGAAAAATGGTCTTAACTACCAGCAAACAAAAACGAACCAATTTATGCAACCCATAGTATTTATATATCTTTATCTTCAATTAACAATAAGAGAATGTTTTCCACATAACAATATAAAGATGGGACATCTTCAATTACTTCTCATTTCTTTTCTCCACCCATTTTTATTCTATTTCATTTCCTTTCCATAATGTATGCTATACACCCAGCTCTATGATTCGAATAAAAACAAATTCAAATAAATAATTTAATAGAGTTAGAAACATTTTTTGTTATGACAAATACCAGTTTTAATAAAGGAATTGAGTTTTTAAAATTATAAGAATAACTAATAATAAAGATGGAGAAAGAAGACTCACCAATGCTGAGATAGAGCTGGCTGTTAGTTTCGTATGTCTCCCAGGTGAGACCTCGATAGCGAGTTTTTTCTTTGGCCGTCCCGAAATCAGTCCGATGTGCGCGGGGTTCATTTGGATCTCTAAAAAAATTAATAATTAATTTCCTTTCTCCTTTAAAAGAAGAGAGCCAAATGATATTCTTATATATTATATATGTTATTATTTAAACCAATCATATGGAAATTTTTCAAGATGATCGTTTAGATATTTTATAGTGCGGCCATTATCGAAATTCCAGATAAGTGTGTAGAGGGAAAGAGTCAAGGGAGGAAACTTCCCTTAAATGCAAAGAAACTGCAAACTGGCAAAAGGACCTTATAATTCGTTTAAAGGGGCGCATCATAATTTTTGAGTTATTTATTATCCAGGCTTATTATTTATTTATACTAAATGAATTAAATAATTTTTCATCGTATTATAGGGAGAGATAATGAACTCAATTTAAGTATAAAATGTTGAAGTGCTGAATGGTTTCAGTTAATAGCAGCAAAATAGAGAGAAAAAAAGTAAGAAATGTGAACATTACCATCACCTCCAAACTCTCGAGTAGAAAACATAAATATTTTTTATTTTTTAGATAAATATTATTATCGAGAATAAATATTGTTTGTTTTAACTTTATCTCTACCTTTTACTTATATATCTACATACAGAATGGAATATGCATATTTCTACATCCTATGAAAAAACACATTCGGCACTCCCTCCTTTCCACCCCTCAAAAAGTTTATTTAGAATTTTTAATTTACTAGTTTATTTTTAAAATATATAAGCACTCAATAGAATCTTTCTAAGCTTTGAACAACAGTATATTTTTAATTTAAAACTACACTATTTATGCCAGGGTGTAGATTGGCCTTATGGGAAACACTACCCTCTCTATACATCTATTTTTGAAAGTTTTGTGAAATAACGGAGCAGGAAGATAAGAGGAAGAGTAGTTCTCGAGGATAGGCTAGTTGGCCACCCCTGTATTATAATATCTTTGCGCGGACAAAAAGAAGGAAAGACAAAAAACATAAATGAACGAAATTTTGTAAAAATACACTACATATGTTTATATAGGCCTAGTTAAATTATAATTAGAAATGTCATTTTCAATAACAAAGTAAAATAAAAAGACCGAAAAGTGAAAAGACTTTGTTGAAACAATAATATGTAAAAAATATATAAATAACTCAGAAAAATATAAACTTTATCCTTTGAATAAGGGGAACACTAACATTCGCATGCTGAGATAGAATATTTATTTTTTAAGACTTTTTCGACATTAATTTAGACTCCTCATTTATTTATATTAATTGGTAGTCAATAAAATATAAATAAATTTTTATGCTCAGGACGAGAAGCGAACAACTGACGAAACCTCTATCTCACAACCAAACGATAGGGCTTTAGATTTATTAAATGTTATATAGAAACATTACAAATCAAAAATATTATAAAACAAATTAAATTTACTATAATAATTTCTTTATTATAATAACTTTCGATTTATAGGCCGGTAAATACAGACAGCAGTTTTATCAAAATTTCCAAAAAATATTGATTAAATAAGTTTTAAAGGAATAACTACCTTTTTTTAAATAAAATTACCCTCCCACTTTCTTACGATACAAAAAAAAAAAATTAAATAACTTTTACCCATTATTTAAACTAATATAACAAGGTAAATAAAAGTGTATTCCTTTATTGAATAGAAAAAAATCACATTAAGATTTTTATTTCATAATTTCAATAATTCCGATCCAATATAAAAAATAAAATAAAAACGATTTAATCCTGAGATTAGGGAGTCCGGAATGAATGTGATTATTACATAATTAATATTTAATACTCTACATTAATCCAAAGAGATAAAAAAATATTTAGATTTTTAATTGAAATTTATTTCGGTATTAAATTAGTTTATTTGAGAATTAAATATTAATTAAAATAAAAGTGGAAAATAATGATTCAACAATGAAGAAATATTTTTCTATTAAATTCGTATTATATTTAGCCTTGACCCTTGGTGCAGAGCTAGAGTTCAGAGCAAAGGTCAGAGGTTCGCTTCCCGTCCAAAGTGAAAAAAAATCCTGGTTATTTTTTATAAAAATCTCAACAAATTTTATTTTTTTAAAATATATATTGTATGGACTTATTTAAATAAAAGCCTTAATTAAAATGAAACTCCCCATCAATCCTTCGTCAAGAGATTAGAGATTTTGGCGTTATTAAAATTTATGAGTTTAGTGGAATTTATTCTCGGAGGTGGTGAATAAAGGTCGATCTTCAGATATAAAGGTGAGCTTGGATAACTATGACGAATCAACGCTTTCGAAATGTGAATATAGGAGGAAACAAAAGCTCATCTACTACTGACCAAAGCCATCTATCGGACCCAGTTACTTTATTTAGTATGACTCCTATATGTCTAGCTAGCAAGCCGGATCACTTTCATCCAACTTAATCTATGAACAACAATCATCTCGTAGAATTTCCAGAGATTGAAAAATAATAGAATCTCATAAAATTATTATTTTTTATTTATTTTCTAAGCTGGGAATTTTAAAATTGTTTCAAAAAGAGATCCATGGTGATTTTTTAATCCACAATCACTTATATATTTTGTAAATATTTCGAAGGGCTTTCATCTTCAGTGCATGAAATTGATTGATGTAAATATTTGCAAAATAAATTGAGTCGTTATGAATAAAAAAAAAAAAAACTGCTGAATCATTTTCTCCCTTTGAAACATTTTATTTATTTATTTTTCTAAAAAAAAAAAAAAATAAATAATTGTTTTATATAAACAAAATAATAAAGAAAAAAACTTACCCTGTTTTAGCAAAGTTGGTAAAAAAATTGACGACAGCCTCAGCGACTCCAAGATCCTGTCTGGTAAAATTCTGGGGAAAATAGGGTTGCCCTCCTACGAATGGCATACCGAGCAAATATTTAACGTCCTCGCCGCGTACACTTCCCAACCTCTGCAAAAGACCAAAATATCTTTTCTAAAATGCAAATAAAATAAAATAGAAAATTTTGAAATCACTTTGAGTTCAAAAAAGTCTAGAAACAATTGAATTCCTTTCTGTATGCTTATGCTTATCAATCAGTATATAGTCTGGCCGTTCGAGGAGAGGCAGGGAAAGAGTAGTGGGCGTGCCCTCCCCCCTCTTAAGCGGGAAGGCTGGGGAAAGAATCTTATAAATGAATTTAGGGGAACATTCTTCAAAGTTTTAGAGTGGGGATAAGATTTCTCATATTCCTAGAACGACCTGACTATATTTTTTTAGGGGAGCAGAAACTTTTTTTAATATGTATATGGATTTAAAATTAATCATAACTACTATCTATTAAGCTAACTAAATAACTCTATACTCAATAACCATTCATAGAAAGAACTATTTTTAAACAATCAAATTTTCTTAAACAAACAATCAAGAAAGTAGGTAGAGAAAAATAACATTTCGACTTTTTTTTTAATGTTTATCTCTTTAGGAAAATAATTTGATGATCAGAAACTTTTTTTTATTACTTCTCTAAAATCCCTTTTCTCTTCTTTTTATGACTTTATTTTTTCTGATCTATTGGATTTCTATGATTGATATAAAGAGAGCATAGTTCAAATTTTAATTTCTCTACTCTACGAGAGTTTGTTTTATTTATCTCTCACATTCTCTCCCTTTCCTATCTCTCCACCACAATTTCGAAATCATTTAATGTTAAATAATAAACCAACGAGGAAACTTTTTTAATAATGTACTCATAGAAATTATATATATAATTTATATGTATATTTTTTATACCAATCCTAATATTTCCTCCAGGGTCAGAAATTCATTAAATTCTTAAAAAAAGGAGAGTTAATAAAAACAGCTTTCATCTTGCTTTTGATGATTCTATTTGATGTCGCCTGTTACGCCTTTTTTTAAATAAAATTTCTTTTAATTATTATAATAAGATGAAAATACGCGGAAGCAGTCATAAAAATACTTTTTATTACTATCATATAACTAGCTTAGGAGACCACATTTGATAGTAATAATTAAAAATAAAATTAATATTGTAGTAATACTTGCGGATTACTAAAAGGTATATCTCTAATAAAAACTATGAAAATTTATATATATTGAAATTAATTTTCTCACTTAAAAAAAAATTCTCCCTAATTTGTTTAACTATGCCTTTGTTATGAACGGCCAGGACCTCTAGATATTTTAAACCGCGACTCCTCCCCCACCTCACCCCACCACTTCCCCCTCCCTCTTTTTCTTCTT
>JAAAKE020028504.1:0-10053 GCA_010014785.2 Anisolabis maritima | reverse complement strand
AAATGGTTAAAACTATCTAATTAAAAATTAATGTGATTTCTTTCTAGTCTCATAAAGATTAAGATATTTAATAGTAATCTAATTTGTTTCAATCATGAATGAACTAGCGATATACTCTCTTTGCTTCATCATATATATAAAAAAAAAAAAAAATCGCAATTGAATATGCTAATTTGCTTACTTGTTATGATAAAGTAATATATAGCGCGAACCCATTCTAAGCATCTAAATTGAAAGGACTATATTAAATTACAATTCCTAATTATTATTTATTAATTTATTTTGTAATAAATTAGGTGATTTTGGAATGGGATCAATCACTCAGCCTCCATTACATCCGTTTATTTTGGAAACATTTCGATGTCTCTCTTTATACCTAATAATTTTTTTTTTAGAGTATTCTGAGGCATAGGCTCAACCATCTGCCTATTCCCCATGTCCCTCTACATTCTATTATGTCTCTAGAATTATTTGCTAAAGAAACGGATGTAAGAGATGTAAGGAGAGGAGATCGACCACCAGATTCTTTCTTAATACTCGCTCCAAAATTATTTTTTATATAAATTTTAAAAAATATTTATGGACAAAATAAGATATTTTTATTTTTTAATCTTACTGTCTTTTTTTTAATGCATCTTACTATTTTTTTATATGAATTAAAAAGTTAATCACAAATACCATATTTATATGCAAATTAACAAGTTCCGTATTGAAAAATTCGCCATTAATAATATAAATAAAATTATAATTCACTTTATAAAAGTTAATAATCTCTCATTTAAAAATTTGTATTTTTCATTTTCATTTTACAACCCTTTTGCATCTTAGGATTATAAGATAAATTGTTACAATAATAGTTTTAACTTATCTAATTTAATTATAGATTTAATATTTGTAATATGTGGGTTGTGAAGCGCCACAAATTATTATTATTATCATTATTATTATTATTATTATTATTATTATTATGTAATATTTCTGAATCTTTGTTAGTTATTTCTTACACCTTTGTCAAATTTATTAAAACATTATTTAAAAAATATGATCATATCATTTCCCATTTAAATTCATAAAAGTATATTGCCTGAAAAAAAAGCATGAATTTTTATTATTTAAAATCTTATTCACATCTCTTAGCATAATGATACATTTATTATCTTATATGGTGAGTAAAGTAATGTGAATAAGATATCTTTGTAACGTATTAGTAGAAATTGATTTTGAAACTCTTTTAAGTAGTTTGAAAAAATTTTTAACCCTTTAGGTTCTTTTATTAATGAGTATATTTGTTGTTTCCATTTTTTTTACAGACTTTCTGTCCATTCAAATCAAACAAGATTCGAGACCTTTACCGATGTTGACACCAGCACCGCCTTTACTTTCATGTCCGAAATGTTTGAAACAATATAAATATCGGGAATCGTTATTTAATCATTTGCGAAATGATTGCGGTATCGAACAACCATTAAAATGTCCCAATTGTGAATTTTTATGCAACCGTAAAAGTGATCTCCAAGCACACGTGAAACAATTCCATTGGCAACCTAAACCTCAGAAACCAAATTTTGGAACGCATATGTGTTCGAAATGTAATCGAACATATTTGCATAAGAAACACTTGATGCGTCATATGACTTATGAATGCGGGGTAGAACCCCAATTTCAATGCCCCTATTGTCCGCAACGCTTCAAACGAGACTCTCATCGTAAAAAACATGTTTTGGGTTTGCATACTAATTAAATTTAAAAAAATTTCCTAGATCATGCATGATATTTGAAAAAAATAATATAGCAAGAAAAAATTGCCATATATTTATTAGTTATTTTCTTGTATATAATAAGATCCTTAAGTTAAATAGTTTTCTAGACAATTCATTCCATTCGATTAATATTCGATATATGCCTCGAAGCGTCATACCGACTCATTGACAAACTAAAATAGTTGTTGATTTTCAAACAACGCCCTATAGACTGTAAAGTACCAACTAATATATCGTTAAAGTTGAGTTTGGTTGGACATTATTTGCCCCTCTTTGACTCTAACCAGGATTTTCTGATTTCGCGCCGGACATGCTCACTAAGATGCACGACCTATACAAGTCATAGTTTATTTAACATTTTTTATGAATATATTTTTACTGGTGGGCCAAGTGATGATCGGGAGTCATACTCGGGATCCCCAGCCTTTCTGAGGCAAAATTATTTCAAATTTGAAATAAATACAACAAAAACCTTTACAATAATATACTGAAAACCTTTGAATATGCCACATATATTTCTTTGGTTCCAACCCAGCCAATTAATATTTTGTTAGTAATTTTATATCAAATTTATTTCCATTTACATTAAACTAAATTCAAAAATTTTGACTCTATGACAACATCCTAGGGGTTTTAGCACCAGTTTCTTGTCGATGGAGTGAAACTCAATATTGTTGTTAATTAAAAAAGTCAATAAAATATTTTATTTTACTGTATGGGGGAACAGTTTTCCCAATTTTAGAAGAGTATTTTAAGCTTTTATTTTCTCGTATACGTAGTATAAGGAAAGTATTGATATGGTCCAAAAATTCTATCTCGAGACTTTTTGAACTTCTCCCAAAAGTAATTGGACAAATTATATCTGGTTTTGTCCAAATGGATAATTAGAAGATAAATGAAATCCGAAAATAATAAATTTAATAATAGATAAAACATTATACAATTTGATGATTTGGAATTTCATGTAGCTTTCCTAATTATTAATAGAAACCAAAGGTACAATTTGACTAATTTGAAGGGGATAGTATATTATACCAAAATAGGAGACCACTGTTAAACTTTGTTCCACTACCGGCAGCCGGAATATGTGTATACGAGAAAGTCGATTTTATTTACCTTGGAATCGTAAATTGAAAAAATGAGGCACTCGCGGGAATCGAACCCACGTTGCTCTTTTGACCTATAAATCAAGCACTTCTCACGAGTTTAAGATTTTCACTTTATTTTAATTTCACATTTCTTTATATTTGGCTATGCATGTGAGTATGTAAATACATATTGATAAGGGGCGCATTGTTTCTTTGCCTAGGAGCGCCAGGCTCTAAGTAATCTCTTGCCTTCGAAAGTGAACACTTATTTGGAATTGTTTTTGTTTTCATTTGAGATGATTTATACTTGTACTGGGTGGCTAAGGCCATCAGTAAATTAAAAAAAAAAATAAAACAGTGTAAGACTAGGTGTACAATCAAGCTTAACAATATCTACTTGTATGATCTGAATGAAATATTTTTTTTTGTAATTAAAATAAATAAATAACCTCGTCTCCAGGGGTGTTCCGATGTAGAGGCGAAAGGCGCTCCTGCTCCTCGAAAAAAACATATCAATATGTTACAAAAAATTAAAAAACAAATCATTCATCGATTTTTCTTTTAATATTAATAAATAAATACAAATTAAGGGCGCCCCTTTTGGAGCTTTGACCCCATCCCTTGGAGATTAAGTACACCATTACTCCCATCTAAATAATAATAGTAATAATTATCAATATGATTGTACACTAAAAAATAAAAAATTATAGCTTACATGTTATTTTTCAAAAATAGTAATATATAAACTCTTCATTATACTCGTAAAAGAATTTTGACACCTTATTTTTTATTTAAAATTTTTTTTATTACTTGCTATAGCTAAAGTTAATATTTTTACATATATTTTATACTAGAAAAAATAAACCAAAAATAGTGTCAAAATTTTTTTAATGATTGTTTCATTGCTTCCTCCGATACTGCCTTCATAAATTAAAATATAAATTAGAATTAGGCTTGGCTTCCTTTCTTTCTCAAAACTATTTTGTTTTATTTATTCATACATAAAAAAGATGTCTCATTATTAACATTTTTTATACAACTTTTTTTCTTCTATTTTAATCTTAAAAAATTTTTTGTAATAGTAGATGATATGTTAAACTAAAGAATGTGAAAATTTTAATTTTTAGAGAGCAATAAAAAAAGAGTTGAACTGTTTATATTCAAACCTCACCTATTGGGGTATCTATTGTCCCTTCGAGTCTTGAACTTTCAGGTTCAAATTGTATTTTTCCCCTCCCGAATATACAACTGTTAAAAAGAATAACACAATTTTATATAATGGTTGCAAGATAAATGTAGAGGAACGCCACAAATAAAAAATTTTAGATTTTTATTAATTAAGAATATTTTTGTCCACTATATATATATGAAAGACTTAATTCGGTCCATCTGTTCCCAAATGAATACTGCTGGCATAGATATTTAAATATAAAAAATAAAAATAAAAATCAGTAAGTAATATGATAGTTCAAAAGGGCGAAGTCCGCTGGCTTGGGTAAATGCCTGAATATATTTGAAAATTTTTTCCTAAATCTTAATGGGAATATAATTAGCCTTGCTAACTGTAACTAAGTAAATATGCAGCGGGAAAAATTTGGTAATTTGATTTTATAAATTATTGACTTCCAATGAACAAATTTTTTTCACATCCATTAGTTTAACGAAGTGCCAATAATATTTAATAATATTGTATGAAAAAGTATTATAGTTTATAGACTAATGATTTTTTAAAGTAAGAAAATTTATTTCATATTCTGCAAATATTACATTATAATCTAAACAAGCATTAAACAAAAAACAAAAAGTATATATACATATAACAGGAACGTATCCAGGCAGGAGGCTCTTGGAACCCCCAAAGGTTGGACCTTCTAAGAAATTTTCCTGGGTACGTGCCTGATATAAAAGAGGTTGAAATATTAATGGAACAATATTCGCCTTTTTAATTCAATTCCTAAATATATTTTTTTAAATCTTGCATAAAAAACTATTTTTGAGTAATATTAAAATATCGACTAATATAAAATTTTGTTATTTATATAAAATTTTCTATTTCTTTTTTTTTTTTTTGTTCAACAATTAAAAAAAATTTCATTATACATTTTGAAATTTGAAATATTCTATTAGTATTTCAGCCTGAGATTAAAAAAAAATCTTTATATGTTCTCTCAATCATTCAATTTTAAAAAATTATAAATAAGAAAATTTTCTCTGAAAATTATTTTTCTGAAATATCTATTTACTCAATTTATTCCTTAAGATATTATTAGAAAATACTCTTTATATTATAAATAAGCCTCAAAAAAATTGTTCATAATTTATTTTTTCCAAAGATTATATTAAATAAAGTTATTTTATTCTATTTAAAATAATTAATAATTGGGGCTGTATACGTCTTCATATAAAGATAGAATAGATATATAAATATTATATAAAAAATATATATCCTAATGATTCCTTATTATAACGCCAAGATAACAAAAATTATTTTTAATTATTATAATAAAATAGCTCTATTTTATTTATCTAATAGAGTATTATAATTATAATAGACTGATTATAATTCTGTAGTTTATAACACATGCATGATAGACTGATTTTTTTGATAACAAACATTATTAGCTGAGATATGAAATTTGTGTTCACTTTTTTTTGACTTTGTAATCTTTTTTTATATGACAATATACATAATATATATACACTTGTATATATACCTATATACAATCAATAATCAATAAAATATACCAAAAAGAGATTTAAAATAAAATAGATTAATTATAATGTCCGTGCTTTTTATTTATATTATATATATGTATATATATATATATATCCCAGTTTTGTTCAGCATTGATTTTACAAAGAAATAAAATTACAAATCAACTTTTTCTTTTTTACTAAAGAAAATTTTTTTTAAATAAAAAATGTATATAGGTCAAAAAAATAAATCTAAAATATATTTATAAAAAAAAAGAGGTGATTTAAATTTTGTTTAAATTTTCAGATTTAGAATATTTTAATAGAGAAATTGCATATTCATTAATTTTTTTAATACGTCTGGTGAAAATTCATGAAGTGAGATTTATTTTTTTGAATATTTTTATTATTATCATCAAACTAAATTTTCCCCCCTCAAATTATTTAACTATTTTCTTCTTTCTTTTTGTTATTCTTATAGATTTTCTTATGGCTCTCGAATGGGAGGGAAACGACGAGATTGTCTCCTGCCCTAAATGCTCCAAACAATATAAATATCGAGAATCTTTACGAAACCATTTACGTAATGATTGCGGTATTGAACGTCGATTCAAGTGTTATCTCTGTGATTATAGTTGTAAACGTAGTAAAGATCTCAAAACCCACGTTATACATCGTCATCTGAAACCCAAGGATATTCTTGGAACACATCGATGTATCAAATGTGGACGTACATACCAACATAAGAAACATTTGGTTCGCCACATGAATTTCGAATGTGGCGTAGAGCCAAGATTTCAGTGCCCCTATTGTCCGTTGAAATTTAAACGTAACGCTCACTTAGCCAGGCATATGAAAGGGCAACATACGTTGGCCTTTATTACTCAACGTCAATCAGAAATAATAAATTCATCACCCGCAAATATCACTGAAAGAACAAATTCTACCGAAACTTTAAACATGAACAGATCTGAAATTAATCCGCCATCAAATCCTGAAATGAATTTGATTACAAAAACAAGAAATGAATTTCATAATCTTGTTACGAACCCAATGAATGAATTAAACATAATTTCAAAATCACTCAATTTGGTAACTAATCCAATGAATGAAATTAATCTCTCAAATATACAGAATAATCAAGAAAGTGAAACAAACGCACAAAATACAAATCAAATAGAATCAAGTGATTTATCTTTAATTGCAGCAAAAATTGTTGAAAATGAAATTAAAATAAAATCTGAAAAAATTGATGTTCAAGTAAAAAAAGAAAAAATTGATCATGAAGAGGATAAAAATATAAAAGATAATGAAGCTTCCCCCAAATAAGTATTAACTATATTATTTATTTTATGCTTGAAAACGATAGCCTAATAAAAAATTTTATCGTACTAATATATATTTTATTAATATTAAGATTTCAGTCATTGCTCATGTTTTAATGGTTAACTTTAATGAGTAATGCTTAAAGCATTGTTTACACATGAAATGCATCAAAATCATTTAAATCCTTTCTGGCACGCATATGGCTAGTGGCTCCAACGTTGCTACACTGCTATGATACAAGCATTAAAATTATTAAGGCATGGGCAACAAATGAACCTTAATATATATTAAAACAAAAAACGCTTTTGATGATATTCCTTAAAGAATTTAAAGCCAAATTAAAGCCTTTCTATTTTGTATACGACTGAATTTTGTTTCTCTATCATGCAAAATAGTTGCATATATCACTTATATTTTGAAATTTAATATACTCGTATAATACTTTTCCATTAACTTAACTGGACCAGTACAATCAAATATGGTTATATAAATTGTAAATGTGTAAACATTGTTCTTCATATTATTAAGAATTTTTAGATAATTAGTTTATTGTTAAAAAATCGACAAAAACTAAATTATTAACAGATTATATTGTCAATCACAAATTAATTGTGGAGGTTGATATTTCCACTCTAGGATATTTTCATAATTCATATTCCCATAAAGGATCGAAGATAATTCCCAGTAATACGGAAAACTTAGGAATAATGCACTTAAATTTGTTTGATAATAGACTGTACATAAATATACATAAAAATATATTTGCTGTTTACATGTATATAGATATATAGAGATCCTTTTATTGATTTTTTTTTAAATTGTATTTTACAATATATTTATATATTCTCATATATCTTGATTTAGATTCACAATAGTTCCTATTTTTATTTTATATTTTTTTATAGATATGAATATAGATCTCTTATAATATTTTTTTTATTGATTAACAGACTAATCGGTTATTTTAATGAGTTGATCGAAACAAAAGCTGAAAATTGATATATGCTGGGCCATCGTGAGCCTCACTGAGGCTGAATCCTATATTTAATAAGTGAGCTCTACCCCTCCCCACTTTGTCGTTTAACTATGCCTCTCTGCATCCCTTCAATCACCTCCGCTATTTTTAAGTAAAAAAGAAGAGAAACAATATTAAACACTTCATTTGAGTTTGAAATTTTGTGTTATAATTGCAGATATATATGTAGTTTATATATAATTTATCCAACTGTTAAAAAACTAATTAATTTAAATAAATAAGGACGGAGTCTAAATGGTCCCAGAGGCCAAAAAAGAAAAAAAAAAAACAAGGAATCTTTTCAAAGAATATTATGATGAAATTTTTTTATAATTATAAAAACATTTTTATAAGTAATTATTATATTTCCGGACCACTCCAGTCTTCTTTCTGGCAGCTCGCATCCTCTCAATGGCCCTGGATATAGACATACTATAAATTAAATAAAAAAAATATTTGATGAATTTGATTCAATTATCTTATATTGATATTATTAGAGATAAATTTAGAGCTTCTGATGATAGCATAACCCCCATCTCTCAATATCCCTAGGGGAAGTTAGATACACATTTGGCAATTTAAAAAAAAAAAAAATCATGCAATTTATTATTCAATTTCAATTTCAATTTCGGTTTTGATCCCCCACCACATCACTACCATGCAATCAATGACGTAATTCCCTTCTGAGGCCCTCTTTTTATATACTATATCTAAAATTAATACATATATTAAAGCCATATTCGGTGCCATAATTAAAGGCATTATATATAATAAATATATCTACATTATTATATAATTTTTTAAGTGACATTTTTTATTGTACAAATGAAATAATGCTTAGTATTGTTAATACCAAATATATTTTATATTTAAGTTGAAAATTAAAATTCTAGATAGTACTAAATAGTACCTATTTAATTAATAATGTTATAATACTTTAAGAATTTATTATAGAGAAATATTTACATTCAATGATATTTTATATTATTCTGAAAGATATATATATAGAGACTAGCTATACTAATAAAATAAAATAAATATTTTTATATTTTTTTGATTCCAATTTAAACCAACAAATGATTATTTTTTGAAAAATTATATTTTTATTTCGATAAAAATATCTTTATAATTTACTGAAAAAAAGTAAAAAAGAAAAATATTCTATTTGTATTTTTTTTTTAATTTTGTTGAAGAAAATGTCTATTGAAAATAGTATTATATTGTATTTGATAAAAAATTTTAATTTATTATTTCTTTGAAAAATTAAACAAGTATTTACTATTGATATTATTTACTTTTTTCTTTTTGATTTTTTAAACCTGTACTTAAAATAAATTGTTTATGAATAAATTTATTTCTATAGATGAATGATGAAATCGGAAAAATTTGATCCCTTTTCATTTTTTTCTTTACAGTTTTTAACTTTCAGAATGGCTGACATTCGACAAATGTAAGAATGTAATTTTTTTCATTTAATTATATATTATTATATAGTAATTGTATTTCTTAAAAAAATTTTAATTTTTTATAAAGCTAAATAAATGAATTCATATAAAAAAAAAGTTGAAATATCTAATTTTGATCTTTTATTGATAAATTTTTACATGTGCATAATTAAGACATATATAGGTATGAAGGTTCTAAATCTTTTTTTTTTTAAGTACCAGCATTAAATCTGTTTTGCCAACTTGAAATTTACGAACTTTAATTGCTCAGCTCTGATTATTCTCTTTTTGTGAAAATTTCAATAAAATATTACTTGATAATAGATAATAGATTTGATAATCTAATCTGTTTTTATTAAAGAAAATTTTATTTCTTTTTTTTTTTTTCTAAATTAACTAACTTTTCATTTAAAATGACTATCTTAATAAAAAAAAATTTCTTTTTTAAGAATATATCTAGGGAATTGGGATCCCAAAGCTTCATAGGTGGGTGAATGAAACCAAAGGATAAATTTTTATTTAAAATTTACTATGCCTTTCAATGGCAAATGTTATATTTGCCTAATTTTCGATTATTATTTTGGCACTTATTTCTACTTATGACCTCTCTTTCCGCGTATGAGGAGATTTGTTTCATTTCGCTGATTTGTTAAATGAAAAGTGTTAGAAAAATGTTTCATATAGAATAAGAGAGAAAACAAAATTCTCTAACCAAAACTGTTTGA
>JAAAKE020028471.1:0-10053 GCA_010014785.2 Anisolabis maritima | reverse complement strand
AGAAATAGGTTATATTATATATATATATATATATATATATATATATATATATATATAATCTACATCCCTTCTTTTCAATGTTGAATTAAAACTTAAAATAATTAAATCTCTCAATTATAAAAAAATTCTAACACAGATTTAAGAAAAATTAAATCCGGAGATGATTTACAATGAAATAAAAAAAAAGTTAATTTTTAAAGAGAGACCACATTACATAGTTTTTATTTTCTTCTTATTTTATCGAAAACGAAATCATTCAGTTGAGGAAAATCATCTCCTTGGGGTCGGTCACTCGTAAAATTATAGTAATATATTAATTATTATATTATCTACCAGAGCTAGTATATTTTATTTTTATTTCAAGTTTTCTATTTATTTTACTTACATTTTTTCTTTAATTAATCACTAATAAATAAGAGACAAATTTTGGGACTGGAATGACGGCTTTGACTAACAACCGTTAATTAATTGGATAACCGAAGCGGGAATTCGTTGAGTAGCCAGGTGATTGAAATAAAAAAAATCTATATTCCATTGTCGACGTTTTGGGCGTACGTCAAACTCATTCTTAGAGCTAACAAAATTGCTATTATGACGTGCGCTCGAAACGTCGACAATGGAATATAGATTTTTTTTATTTCAATCACCTGGCACTCATTAATGAAGCATTGTTGATTATTAATAATTTTTTTACAAAAATTTATTTATATTATATTGGCTACCAATTAATTGAAATAAATAAGGACGGAGTCTAAATGACCCCAGAAACCGAAAATGACTTTAAAAAATTTTTTCATTTTAAATCTTAATCAATGTTCATAATTTATGAAAACTTAAATTTAGCCTAATTAGGCTTGAGGGGTGGAGTTATATGAAAGTAATAAAAAAGAAAAGGAAGAAGAAGGGGAAAACGAATTTTTCCCAAATAATTACAAATTACATCCTTAATCATGATTAATTATCATCATCATATCTCTTTTCGGTAATGGATTGTCTCCCCTCACCTTCAAGGTTAAATTGATTTACGTCATGAGAGGTGCATAAAAAATATTAACGATTAATAGGAAGAGGAGATGGCTGTTCGATTTGTTTCTTCTTTATCATATTACAGGGCAGGGAGGAGATGCTTTTTAATAAAATTTAAAGAAATATTCAACTATACAGAGAGGACCTTTTTTTTTTAGTCACTTCGGCATGTGAAGCCATACAATCACAGATTATATACGATACTTGTTATCCAGGCATATTTATTTAGACCACTTGGTATCCAATTGATTTAAATAAATTTTCATCGGACTGCCCGGGATCCAAACCCTCACCCCTTGGCTTTGAAGGTTATTGATAATGTCAATTCTTTAACCCCCCGGAGGGGGGGGGGGCGAGAGACCCGTTTATTTATTTTATTTACCTTTCTTGGAATTTATTTTTATAGGAGGAGGGGAGAACATATCTTGTGCAGAGGGAATTTTTTCTGAAATTTGACTTATTTAAGAGAAAAAAATTGTTGAGAACGATTCATTTTTTTTTCACCCTCTCTCATTGCTATAATAATTTATATATAGCTGGATTTAAAATTAAACAAAGAATAACTCCACCAATTTTCGTTTTCACATCTTCCCTGCATGTGAATTAAAACAAAATTTTACGTCATACACTTTTAAGACGACATCTTCACATGGATACAGAATTTCATGCTCTTTCTAATGGTATACCAACTATTTTCCTACTTCTTTTCATTTACGAGGAATAACCGCGCAAAGAGTCAAATCTTAATTTTACCCTCCAGGTGTGGAGAAAGAACACATTTTTAATATTTTTTAAAAATTTCGTTCACACTAGAGCAATTCGCTATTCAAGTATTCGAATCCTCTTTGCTTTCCGCTCGGAAAATTTTGTTCTTATTCTTATATGAATCATCGCTCTATCTTTAGTATGTTCATTCCGTGTCTAATCTCGATATCTTTCTTCTTTAGTTTATTGATATCGCGTCTATACAAACACAAATACAAAATGAGTGATCAGAGTCACACTTGCAACCAAATAAACTTGTTTCTTCTTCGAAACCTTTTGTTAGGATTTTTTTTTTTCAAAAAATATTTTTTCTAAATGAAATATTCATATAAAAATGTCTTTTGTGTTTATGCCAATTAAACAGCGGTGTCTCGATTATGTTGCGATATCTAAAATATAAAATTGATTGGAAAAATATTACTCATAAATTGATAAAAAAAAAAAGGATGAATTATTTCGACATCGATAGCTTCATGTTTCTCTTTTATTTATAACAAATAGGCTGCCCTGTCACTTGGTGCATAGGTAAAGGTCTCGCTTCACGAACGAAGGTCAGTGGTCCTTGTCCTATAAAAATTTATATATTGGCTGCCATTTAATAAAAATAAATAGGTGTCTAAATGGTCTCAGATGCCGAAAAATACCTTAAAAATTTATATTTTTTATTTAATTTTTAATTAAAATTTTCTATTTATAATTTTTTTTTTTGTATCCAATTCATTTAAATAAATTTTAATCGCACTGCTGGGATCCCCTTTTTAATGTTATCAATATTGACAATATCAGTATCTTTAATCTCTCGGCCACGGGCGTGGAGGGGGGAAATGAAAATATTAAAATTTAACAACAATGTCTTATTATTATAATAATACATTTGTACTAATTGTTAAGTAAATATTATTAGGAAAATATTTAATTTTTAATTTATTTTATTCTTTTGCAATTTCTTAAGGTTTTTTTTTTTTTGTAAGAACCCTCAAAAGAAGAAGATTAAGGAGGAGGAGGAGTCTTGCTTTGCTCAGCGAGTGTTTCAAAGAGCAGATGGGAAGAAAATTTAGCGTCCTTTTCAAAGGGTCTCTTTTGTTCTCGAGTAGGAAAAGCAGGGATGCATTGAAATCTGCTCTCTCTTCAAAAGTGCTTTAATAGGTAGTATAAAATAATGATAACAAATAATTCAGACCGTCACGTGATTTAGGGTATGATTTTATTTATTCGTTTCATTGAATAAACGAAAAATTGCATTTTCAGGTGAGTAATTTATTTTTAATAATTCCAGTGATTTTTAATTTGTATGGTGACTGCCATCTTTCATCTCTAAATCAAACTATTATATTATTAAGTATTCATATTGTTGTTGATAGTTAAATTCATTCTTGTCTTAATTTAATTGTTAATTATTATTAAAATAAAATAATTTTTTTTTTTTGTTGGTTATATTAAAAATAGAAATAATAAAAGTTATTAAAAGAGTGTCTAAAAAGAACTTGTGTATTTGAAAAAATAAAAATTGATTTGTTCAAGCCCAAGCTCTCTCACTCTGATTGATCCAGGGGACCAATTTGAATTATCACATAAATTATAATATATATATTGTGAGCATTTGAGAGGTTACCCAAAACTCTAAATTGTCGCTAATCTTTTTTTTTTAAGAGATGTAGAATGGATATTATTGTATATAAAGCCTATATATTTATTATATATATAATTTTCCTAAAATATATATAAATTTGACGACATTCATCATTTGATGGTTAATTATTTCAATAAATGCATCTAACCCTTGGATCATGGAAGCAGAGCGTTTACACTACTCCAAAGATAAAACTTTTTTTAAAATCGTTTTCGACCAATTAGACTCGTCCATATAAATCAAATACTAATCAATAAAAATTAAATAAATTTAGTCGCTTGCGACGGGAAGCGAACCAGTGTCCCTTAGATCAAGAAATAAGACCTCTACCTAATAAGTTTTTTGGAAATATTATCGTTAAAAAAAAATTGGTCAAATATTATGAGAATGTTATTTAAGTCGAAACGTTTTTATCAAAGTACTAAATAAATCAGGTTTGGGACGTGGGTTAATTAGAGAAATTTCTCCATAAATACGAGATACTGTTTAGATTAGAGCCCTTTTTTAAAGGATACAAAAATAATTGTCATGAGCATAGGCAAATATAAAGTTAAAATAAATAACTAATATAGCTTGAATATTATATATTTTAAAATTATTTCTTTTGAAATTTTTTTCTATTTGACCCTTTAATCGGGGATGCCACTATCCTGGGCAATATTTGAAGAAAAAATGCCACTAATTCTAAATTATGTGATTAAGATTGGGAATAAATATTAAAAAGTTAAAAAAAAATGAAAGTGTTTGTAATTTAATACTTTTACTTTCTTTTACATATATATCTATGTAATAAATACTATGCATCCCAAAAATAATATTTTTTTTTATTAACGTAATTATCTCTTTTAATATGGACCCTAAATTTTTATACATTCAATCACCTCCCTAATGAAATTGGATCAGAGGTTCTAAATATTAAACTCCGTCTAAGTTAACCCGTTAGTGGAGGATGAAATTAAGAATTGAATTTGCGCCGTTGGTAAACGAAAAGAGATAGAAAGGTGGTTGGCATGAACTTTTGGCTTTAATTAATCAATAACTCCAAACGAAAATTGGGAGAGTTATTCTCTATTTTTTGCATATATTCCTCTTTCCTGGATATTACATTGGAAAAAAATGTTTTTTTTTTTCTCTCTGAGTGCCACCCACATTTTAAAATAAAATCGAAAAGCCACCACAATCTGGTATGAAACTGGAGCTGAAGCGAGTCAGGAGTCGGCAAGGCAAAGGTGGGCAGCTGTGAGGGGTGCATTGTCCCTCTCCCTCCCTTCTGAAACCCTACGCACCCTCTAAAGGTTGAAAGACCTAACTCCCTCTCCCTCTCTCTATAAAGGAACCCCTGATGTCTGCCTCCACGCGTCAACTTTACAAAAATCACCATTTCATTATCCTCTGCCAAAAAAACGTCTCTGTCTCTCAAAAACACACAAATAAGTAATTTCACAAAACCTCTCAGAGAGAGTCACGAGTTGCCCGAGCCATGGCTAGGAATTTTTCATTTCCAGTTTTTCATCAGGTCGATTTGTCTTTTTATTGGTAAGCCAACTCCGCAATTCGGAACTAATGGAAAAGAAAGAAGGAGATATCACTTCAGAAATGATAGCACAGAATGAAGCAGGCAAATTATTTATTTATTTCACCTCCAGTTGTCATCATACAATTGTTTAACATCATTTAAATTCTCAATAATAAGACAGAATGCCATCGCAATAAGAAAAATACCAAACATAAAGTAGAAAAAATAAATAAATAAATTGCCCAATATAAGTAATTCCGCTGAAGTAAGAGAGCAAACAAATAATAATAAAGCAATTCCTGATAAATGTTCTTTAAGATTTAAAATAGATTCCAAGCAAATCTTGGGAAAATTTTGCAAAAAAAAAAAAAAAAAAATATAATACTCCCCATTATTTTTTTTTCGGATAAATAGAGAAAAATCGATTTTTATTAACTGAAAGTATTAATATTTGGAAATGAATCTCTTTTCATTCATTCATTCAACTGATAATGTCGAGGGAACCTAATAAAATGTCTTTAATCAAAAAAAAGATATAATAAGCAAAAAGAGTTAAAGAAAGTTGAAAAACAAAACAAATTTATCATTAAATGGTCTTTAACTTCAATTTGAAATAATATCTAACAATATTCTATCAATATCAGCAGCTTTGGGACGTGAGTTAATTAGAGAAATTTCTCCCTAAATACGAGATACAGTTTAGAATCGACCCCTTTCTTAAAGGATACAAAAATAATTGTCATGAGCATAGCCAAATATAAACTTAAAATAAATAACTAATATAGCTTGAATATTATATATTTTAAAATTATTTCTTTTGAAATTTTTTTCTATTTGACTCTTTAATCGGGGATGCCACTATCCTGGGCAATATTTGAAGAAAAAATGCCACTAATACTAAATTATGTGATTAAGATTGGGGATAAATATAGTGAGTGAGTTAAAAAAAAAAAAGAATAAATAACAAACAACAATTAAAATCAAAGAGTCATCGAATTCAAGAGGTGTAGAGAATATATAATTTAATATTAGTTAATGAGCAAAAAAAGTTACATTCATAAAGAAAAAAAGATTCTATGGTTTTATGTAGGGCTGTGGTTTGGTTTCTTTGTTTTCTTTGTTGTGCCACATGTGAAGAAGGAAAAATGTTGAAATTTTATAAAATAATTAATTTGTGTATAAAAACCCTTTGTGTTCTCTTTTGGTTTATTATTTTTTTTAAATTTTATCTAATTGAATTTGTTGTTTTATAAATAAGGAGCCACTTACTAAACATTTGAAAATTTTTTATTTAATATCCCTAAATACTGATAATATATTCATTGTAAACAATAAATTGAAATTGAAACAACTCATTATTTATTGAAAATAAAATAAATTAAAATTTAATTTTAATAAAAATTAACAATTTGAAATTATCCACATTTTTTTTTTAAGTCTTTTTCGGCATCTGAGGCCATTTAGACTCCGTCCTTATTTATTTATATTAATTGGTAGCCAATATAATATAAATAAAATTTTGTCGCTCAGGACTGGAAGCGAACTGCTGACCTTTGGTACGCGAAGCCAGTCGTCTAGCTCTGTACCATGGGACGGCATTTTCCACATTTAAATATATAGAGAGAAGGTTATAAAAAGAATAAATAACAAACAACAATCGAAATCAATTTGACTCAAATACTCAATTACACAATTCAAGAGATGTAGAATGTAGGAAAAATAATTATTATAACCAAAACAAATAAACAAATTATTCGATTTTATATTAGGTCGATTTAGGGGTCTCCCCGAGGTTCAAATGAGATCGAAGGAAAAATTAAAAAAAAAAAAAAAAGTATTCTTAACCTAACCTTGGAAACAAAACTTTGAATGATAGGATGAGACGAAATAAATGTAAAAATAGTAAATAAAACCTTGAAAATGTTACACAATGGATGAATAAATCTAATTTAATTCACACAAACGAATTGTTCGTTTATTGAGAAATTATTTAATATATATCCGGGATGACATTTGTAGTGTGGGGAAGAGATGGCATATTTAACGCATACTTATTTTAAAAAAAACACTTATTTTAATATAAACACGAATTGTTAAAGAAATTGTCTTCCAAACCCGAGGTGTACCCGTTTGTAGAAGTAAAGCTTGTCAATAAATAAACAATTATCCTGATTTATTTAAATGCACCGTTGCCTTCCTCAGCTAACAAATCACACCCCTAGAATGAGGAAATGAAATGCTGTATTCTATAATAGGCCTAAATAAATCAGAATTAAATAGTTTATGTGGATTTTAAAGGCCTGAACTGCATTAAGTGAACCAAAGAATGCATGTGAGTAATTTATATTTTATAATTCCAGTGATTTTTAATTTGTATGGTGACTGCTATCTATAATCTATCTTTAAATAAAACTATTATGTTATAAAATATTCATATTAGTGTTGATAATTATTCATTCTTTTCTTAATTTAATTGTTAATCATTATTAAAATGAAATTTTTTTTTGTTGTTTATATTAAAAATAAATAAATAAATAAAAATAAATAATAAAAATTACTAAAAGAATAACTAAAAAGAACTTGTATTTCAAAAAATAAAAATAGATTCGTTCAAGCCCAAACTCTCTCATTCTGCTCCGGAATTCTCATTGATTCAGGGGACCAATTTGAATTATCACATTAATTATAATATTAATATATTGTGAGCATTAGAGAGCTCATCCAAAACCTTGAAATGCCGCTAATCAATTTTTTTCAAGAGATGTAGAATGGATATTATTATATATAAAGCCTATATGTTTATTTATATTGTTAAATTGCTCAACACTAACCAACGCTAGAGAAAAATAAAATAAGGAAACTTATCTCTGGTAATAATTTTTCAAAATGTATAGATACTCTTTTTATCTTGCGATATGAAAAAGACCAGCCCCACCCCCCGAGGGAGGCGCGATAACATAAAAAGGGGGGGGGGCGAGGACATGAAAAAAATTATTGAAACCAAAATTAGTCAAAATAGATAAAAAGACTTCATTTCTTTTAATTTTTTCTCCTTGGGCGAGTGAATGAAAAAAGATTGAGAAAGACGGATTTAGACAATATTTATTTAAAATAAATTATAGATAGATTGAATTGGCTCATTCTCTCTTTTAATAATAGAAATATGACTTTATAATAATAATAACTAAATTCAGGAGATGCTGACCAATTTGATATCTCGCTATTTTGGGAACAAATCACCAGTAATAATTCGATCTTGGCTCTAATTAAATTCGGTTTCGATTTAAAAAAAAAGTGTTTGCACCTCCCCCTGCTCCCTCTAAATAAAGAATAGCTTTTATCGTCATCCTTCTTCCTTATTTTTTAGAAATATCTAAAAGATAAAGTAATCTTTTAATAAACGAACGTTAAATCATTCACTGATTATCCGAATGAGATGAAAAATTTTGAATTTTTTCTTTATTTTCAAAGTCAAAGGGTTATCCTCTATTACAGTGTTTCCCAAAGTGGGGTACGCGTACCCCTGGTGGTAATTTTAAAAAATTCCCTAATTAAAAAAAAAAATAGTAATAGTTCATTGAATTTAAATTACATCAAAAATAATAATAATATTTGTTATTTACTGCAAAATAAAAATCATTAAAATATTTTTGAATTGCTTGATTTACTATAAATTTTATCATATTGAACTGAATGTTTGTCTTGCATAGTAAGATTATCCAATGTGACATTACTTCAGTGGCGCAGTGGCAGTGAATATATTGTACAGGCCAATATATGCGTCACAGATGTAGGTCCTTTGATATCTATCTGCTTTTTCACATGTCCCAATATTTCGTTGTTGGCCAAAAAAAAGGTCATTAATTATATATAATAATTTTATGTACTGATATTAATAAACAATAAATTTAATAAGTTTTTGTTGTAATAATATATATAAGAATTTTTTAGTAGGGAGTACGCATATATTGAAAATTTGGGACACATCGCTCTATTATATTATAAAATAAAAAATTTTCAATTTCTATTTGTTTAATCAAATGTTCAAAAAAAAAAAAAAAAGGAAATACCAGGAATTGTAATTTAAAAGAATTTGTAAGGAAAAAGGTTCTTTCTCATAACAATTTTCTTAATTCGAAGAGGACAAAAGCTCTTACATGTCCATTCTTTGTATAATATTTTGGGGCGATGAAATGGGAAAAGCGCGATTTGGATGCACTCGAATAAATTAAACAAGGAAGTATAAATATTTAAAAAAATGTATTTTTAATATTAAAGAAATGAGAAAAAAAATATCCTTATTTGGATTGCCAAAGAAATAATAGTAAATTTATTTGAACTTAAAATAATTTATAATGATTTTCTTTAAATTTCAATAATTAAATAAAAAATTCAATCTCTAATTTGATTGTATTGTTGTAATAATAAAAAAAAATTTGTTTGTTAAAAATAAATAATTCAATAATTTTTATTTGTTTTCTCAAATTGGGGCTCTGTCCCTTGGTGCAAAGGAAGAGAGAGTACCAAAGGTCAGTAGTTCGCTTCCCTTCCTGAACCACAAAATTTTATTTATATTTTATTGGCCTTCAATTAATAGTAATAAATAAGGATAGAGTCTAAATGGCCTCAGATGCAGAAAAAGATTTCCAAAAATAAAAATAAAAAAAATATAAAATTGCTTTTTACTACAAATTCTAACAGACTGAGAGCTCTAACAAATTGATAAACACGAAAATCTGCGACGGCGAAAATATTTAAATGCCGGAAGAGATAGTTAAGGTTAGTAAAAAAAAATCTTCATCTCTATATCTGGAATTAGATCAGAAAATACAAAATGATATATTTTAATATTTTCCAAATTCAAATACAAAGAGAACTAAGGATAATTTTACTTTAAAGTGGATAGAAAATTAAGTGAACTATTCATTAAATATAATTGAAATTATTATTACTTTATTAAAGGGCGAGTTATTAGAGAAGCATTTGTTTTTGCATAGATTTCTTTCTAGATTTTAATTTTGAACAGCTGACGTTTCGGCTTTTTATATGTAATCTAGTTATTTATAAATAACAGCTCTGAAAATATCTTTAACCGAAGTCAGAACGTCACTGAGGT
>JAAAKE020028460.1:0-10053 GCA_010014785.2 Anisolabis maritima | reverse complement strand
CCCCCCAAAAAAAAAAAAAAAAAAAAAAAAAAACAGCCAAGAAGAATCCTCAAGGACTTGAGGAGGGCGAAGACGCGAGGAATCAAATTCCCTCCTCTACTGTGAAACCGCCCTCCAAGGAGAATTCTTGAAACCCGGAATTTCTGAATATAAACGGCACCCTTGGCGAGCGCAGAAGAGAAGAGAATAGACAGATAGAAGAATGTATAGCAGAGATAGACTAACAGTAACACAGAGTAACAGAGAAGAACATAGAAACGGTCCTTATCATTCTTCCAAGACTTAAACCAGTAGTTCCTAATTTTTTTACCTCGGAACCAAAATATAGAATCTCTTTGCAGTTGTTCTACAATAGCCATACCAGGACATTTTCTACTACACTCTTTATAGATTCTGACCACACTTCACTTAAGCAAAAGAATCTCATTTTAGAAGTCAATCCACATACCAAGACATCTCATCCGGATATTATTATGGCTTTATACAAATTCATAAACAATAGTAGAATTATGCTATAAATGTCTTTGGGATATATTTATTTTTTTTTATTTGTGTTATTTGTATTAATATATTAATATTATAATTTTTGAAAACTGATGAGTGGTTGGCCTTAGCCAAAAGCCATAAATAAAAAAACATTTGAGTTATGAAATATAATTTGTTTTATTTTTAAGATTTTTTTTCAGGATTTGTATTAAGATTAATTTTTAAAAATAAATAAATTCCCGCCTCTTAATTCTGAAATCTTATTGGTTTATTAAATTCTAATGGGGAATTTTATGGGTATGAAAAAGAAATGTCAAAACAAAATGTGATCATGAGCATGTGTGAATAAATAAATTTTTAATATATATAAATTTAAATATAAATTGTGATTGGTGAATTTGTAAATGTCAATATATATTAGTTTTAGGCGTAAATTACACTACATTTAATTTAATTTATTTTTCCTTTCACTAAGATGAAATTAATTTTACTCCCAAATTCACATTTAACTCTTCAAAAATGTTATCTGGCAAAAGAGATAATTAAAAAGCATGAAATCTTAAATGGCTCTTTTATATTAATTGAATTATCCAGTGGAATTAATTTAATTTGCCAATGTTATATCTCACAAATACTTGATGAGAATTTTTGTGAAATTGATTCCTCAGTAAAACAAGTATTATCTCAAAAAAACCAAAATTTAATTATTGATCAAGTGATCCCTGGGAATTCCTTAATCACCGATATTAAAAAAGTGTCTGCAGTTAAATTATATTCCGTTAAAGTATCAATCGTTGTGAAGAATTTTACATATTTAGACAAATTTAAAAAAGAACTGAAACCCTTAAAAAACATTCTCCATGAATTCTTAACACTTTTTACTTTTTCCAAAAAGTGTGTTATCAATTTTAAAGATTTCCAAAAGTTTGGTATTGAATTAGTTATTATTGATGAAGTTAATGACTGCAAAGAAGAAAATATTGTTGGGAAAATATTTGGTAAAACTAATTTAGAAATATCAAAAATTTTAACAAAATTCAGTTATGAGAAACTTTCAAAAAAAGAGCAAATCAGAGTTTTGGGTGGATTGAAAAAACCATTTGAGAAATTAATGGATATAACCAACATGCTGAAAAATAATTCCCATAAAGATACACAACCAACTAATAAGGTAAATCTCTCTAATATTATCATAATTTAATATTATTACTTGAAATTCAAACTATATGTAATTGCAAAGAGTGCTATCAAACTTAAGGGTACAACTGATTCGCCCCAGAACAATGTTTCCTCGATTAGTGAAAATCCATTTTTGACTAGAGAAGAAAAAAGTTATTTGTTAACCAATACAACGTAAATATCCTGCTATGACTGTTTAATTTTGGTACTAGGTTATATACCATTTTCCCTATTTTACAAAAATTTATTTGTACAATTAATGCGACAACTATTAAAATATTACATAAAATAAAGATTTTATTTGGTAGAATACAGCTAATAAGGTAAGAAAATTGTAAATGATTTATAACATTAAATGTTTTGAAGGGAAATAATTTCTGGAGCTGTCGTTGGACATTTCGATGTATTGTTCTTACCCGTTAACTTGTTATCAAATTACAAGTCTGAAAGTTTGGTTAATGAAGAGAGACTTGAAAATCGGCATTAGTAGTGAAATATTTTATTTTTTTCATTGCAAAGTTGTTCATTTTTGATATAAATATTTTCTTATTTTTTATTTTATTTCTAAATGAGTGATTTTAATTCTATTAGGTGTTGATAACTGGACCTCCAGGATGTGGAAAAACTTCATTAATCCAATGGTTAACTAAACATCGGAATCTACCTTTATATTCCATTTTAGGCTCTGACTTTATTGATTCTCAACCAGGAGAATCAGAAAAAAACCTTAAAAATATTTTTGATGAAGCTCAAACCTTAGGAGAGGAATTAAAAGGTTTCTTTTAATGAATTTTACTTTTCCTTTTGCACACTTTTTTTTTTTTACTTTATTTATTTGAGAAAACCTTAACGGCCTTAAAGGTATCTGATTTTTGATAAGAAATAGAATTTTCGATTTAAAAGAATATATATACATATTTGGGTTACGTCGAATTTGTTATTGCGAATTGCTTATTTCACGAATTTGGCATTTTTTTCTCAATTTGCGAAATAAGATCAGAAGCGAGTAAATCCTCTGGTTTTCAGAGGTTCCATATCGTTTAATCGTTTAGCACCAAACGATATATATATATATAATAAGAAAACTACTGTAATCGAGAATATCTTAGTTTTAAATATCTTATCTTGAATTTTCTTTATTTCGCGAATTAGGCAGATTATTGCTTATTACACGAATTCGGAAATTGCAATGCCGATTTCAAAATGCTATAAAATGCCTAATTCGTGAAATAGGCAATTACACGCATTTTTTTTATATGGAAGCATAAGGAATAAGCATAATGTCCAGTAGTCACAAACAACCAGGAAGAACAGGAGTGAGAGAGAATGAGAACTTTAAAAGGTGCTTGTTGAGGTTGATTTTGAAAGATTGTATATTGTAAGCCTTAGGGAAGATAGTAATAAGGAGGTCACGGGAGGTCATGGGGATAAAGGAAGGGATTGACTAGTTCTACTAGTAACGAGTTTAACGACATGGAGATGCTGGGTCGATGATCCCGTTGTATTGTGGACAAATGTCGCTTTGGAAAGAATGATAGATTTTAATTGGCATAACATACTATATATTCAAAGAAATTTTACAAAAAAAATAACTAGTCTATATAAATATATATATATAATTTTGCAGATATTACTATAATTCTTTTGGACGAAATAGATTCGATATGTCCCAAAGATCGAATTTCTCACAATCAAACTTCTCGACGAATTTGTTTTCAACTCTACGATCTTCTGGATCATTTGAACTCAAATATTTTATTCATAGGAATTTCTAATAGTTCTAAACAATTAGATCCAGCATTGCTTCGTTCAGGCCGTCTCAATGAAGAGGTGAGTATTATTTTAACAATAATTTACATTTATTATTTATTAATAATTTATTATTCAAAATTTTTATAGATTTCAATTTCAGTGCCAACACAAGAAGAAAGAGAAGATATTCTAAGAATACTTGCTCCCTGGGTTACCTTTTCCAATACTATTGCTCGTTTGACCCCAGGTTACGTTGGTGCGGATCTTGAATTACTTTGTCAAAAAGTCATGCTTGATATGAATGTTCAAGGAATCTCTCACACAAAAGTAATTTAATTAAATAAATAAAATAAAATTACATACATAAACAATAATAAATAAAATTTTTTAAAGGCCCAACTCAAAGATTTTCATAAAGTTCTTTCGTTAATGAAACCTGCTTCAGTTCGTACAGGGTTGGGACTGGTTTTGAGTAAACCCCAACCTCTTTCTTCTCTTGGAGGTCTAAAAGAAGTTAAAAAAATTTTATATCATGCTGTTCATTTACCACTTGAAAATCCAGAGGCTTTTATTCGTTTAGGCCTCTCTGCACCAAGAGGTAAAATAAAATTTAAAATAGAGGGACATAAATTTAAATCATATATTAATAGTTGCAAATAATTTTCAATCCTGTTACTTTGGGCATCTATATATGCATGTATTTGATTACAAGGTATTCTACTTTATGGCCCGCCTGGTTGTGCCAAAACTAGTCTGGCTCACGCGATTGCTTCCGAAGCAGGATGCACATTTCTTGCCGTTTCTGCTGCTGATCTTTATAGTCCTTATGTGGGTGAAGCAGAACAAAAAGTTGTCGAATTATTTGAACGAGCCCGATCTGCTCCCCCCTCTGTCATATTCATAGATGAGATTGGTAATTCAAATCTTCCTTACTTCTCTAATTTATATTTTAATAATTATTTTTTAAATTTTTTAAGATGCTCTTGTCGGAGATAGAAGTGAAAGCGTTCTAGGTACTAATCATAGAGTCTTATCTGCTTTTTTGACGGAAATGGATGGAATTCATGATACTTCGCAATCTCATACAGTATTTATAATAATTTCTATATTTTATTTTATTTACTAAAAAAGTTTAATATTTATTTATATATTTATTCACAGATAGTAATTGCGGCGACAAATCGTCCGAATGCTCTAGACGCAGCTATTTTACGTCCTGGTCGATTCGACCGGACCATATTCGTTCCTCCGCCTGATAAATTAGCCAGACGTGACATCCTATCTATCCTTACACATTCTAGTCCAATGTCCAAAGAGATTAATTTGGATATAATTGCAGAGCGTACAGAACGTTATAGCGGTGCTGATCTTTCTGCATTAGTCCGCGAGGTAAAAAAAACTATTCAATCTTTCATTAAATTTGTCACTAACAATAAAATGATAAGAAATTTTTCTCTTAAATTTTAATTTTTGCTGAAGAAAAAAAAATTAAGGAGAAAATAATAGATGGCTTAAATGAAATGGACATTTTAAAACTGGCTAGAGTTAACTCGATAAGAGAAATCAGACAGAGATTGAGAGTAATGTGATGGGAAAGGTCCATTAGCAAATGGAGAGAATCACAGCTAGATTTCTAAAATTGCAGATAGGTCGGAATTGCTTCAAGTGTCCATACCATTAGCCTTTTGGACTGCCTATTATCGATTGTTATGTCACATTCCAAATAATAGATATTGGATCTTCATGATGGGATAGGTGGCTGTCTGTGGATCAGAGTTATATAAAAAGGGAGGAAGTCAGCCAGTAGGGTAGTCTCTAGCGAAATAAAACTTCCAAAATGTTTCGGTTTTAATTAAATAATTAATTTAATTAATTGAAGCCGAAACGTTTCACATTTTGGGAATTTTATTTTGATAGAGGCTATCCTACTGGCTGACTTCTTCCCATATAACATGAGAATAATTAGATTTAATTAATTGCATTAAAATTAAACTATATAACCTAAAATGGTATCTCTTTATTATTAAATATTTTCAGGCATCTTTATTAGCTCTCATGGATAAAGGAATGGATGCAAAACAAATAGAAGTTGAGCACATGGAAAAGGCTCTATATAAAGTTAAGAGTTCTCTCTCAGAACAACAAATAAAGGATGATTTATCAATTTATATAACACAAAAATAAAATATGTTAAGATTTTTTTATTTTCATAACAATATTTTACTTATCTAAATAAAATATATACAATAAAATAAGTCTTCCTAATCCTTATTTTTTGCCACAACATCCGGTTTAATTTTGACTTTGGTTGGGTCGAATTTGTATGTTTTTTGTAATGGTCCCCTGCCAGCCCTTTGGAATTGCATTTCATCCCATCGCTGCCTTTCATTCAATTCTTGACTAATTTTCATATTCGTAAAAGCTAAATAATATAAAATAAGATTTTATTAAAAATAGCAAAATAGGAGGTACAAAACACCAATACTTACATTCTTTTATTCCTTTCACAAATCCTTTATTTTTTATTGGAAGTGTCTCTGATTTGTGAATAATTAGTTGCTCAATTTTAAAATAATTTCTAACAGAGGGTATTTTAAGAAATCCAACTTGTAGAAGAGAAATAAAATTAGTTGAAACCCAATAGCAAAGAATAGCCTAAACAAAAAAATTAATTAGTGACAAAATAATGCGAAAAACTATTATATTTATATACTACTAAGAATGCAGAGACAGTAAAAAGAATCTGCATCTATTGAAAACTGCCACCAGAAACCAAATTTATATTCACTGCAGGGCAAAAATTTAAGACCAGCAACCAAAAAATAAAAACTCATTGTTTTGACTAATTGAATGTTTGGCCAAAGTTATTGTTCTCATCGAATACGTGCACTCCCTTTTGTTTATTTAGAGCCGCATGTGTCTCTTCCTATTATTTTATTTATTTAAAAAAGACGGTGAACGATTCTCGAAAATAGTAAAAGTTGCCGCTTCTTGTTATTTGAGTGTATCTTTTGTTTTTCTACATTGATAACCACTATTATTTTGCAAAACTAATCTTATAAAACAATGTGTTTTGGACGAGTTAAAGTTTGAACTCTGGTTCAAAAAGGCGTGTTTATGTTTGTCGAAGCGCTGAAGAAAAGATGCTTCTGGATTGCAGTATGCCAACCGTCAAACATAATGGTCGATCCATTCGAACCATTTTGGTTTGGGGTCGTTTCCCTGGCAATGGCGTGGGCCATCTTGTGAAAATTATTGGGGTAATAAAGAAAGAAATGTATAAAAATATTTTCAAAAAATGCTATCCCTTCTCCCCTTCATTTGATTGGTGATGTATTCATTATGCAGCAGAAAACGATCCCAATCACAGCTTCAAGTTATGCAAAGGTTTTTTAAAAACGAAATAATCAGCCGGAGTTTTAAATAATATGATATGCGTCCTAAAGTTACGGAATAGTTGGGACAATATTTCATCAGATACAATTCAAAAAACAGATACAAAAAAATAGCAAGAATACCAAGAATTGTAAAAGAAGTAAAGAGTAAAGGTAGCTTTTTAATAAAAGCGCTGTTTAAGTTATTAAACATATTTTTCTGTTTGTTTTAACTAAGGAAGAGTTTTTGTATCGCGTTTAGTTTCTAGTAAATGAATTTAAACAAATATTAATAAATAAAGAGATTTTAATTCATAATTTGTATTTTTATTTTATCACAGTTATTAAACTTTTGGCCTGCACTAAATTTCTAAAATGTTACTAGAAATATTATTAAAATATAATACATAATAAAATTCTCAAAAGTCCAAAAATTAATGTTTGAGTAATTTTTAAAAAATTTTAAGGAAAACGGTAAATAAAACTTAATGTTCATATTTTTTTAAAAGAAATCATCAATTGAGAAAACACTAAGTATAATATATCATGAACTTTTGAAAAAAATGTACTTTCAAATATAAGAATTAAGATCGATTAACAAATTTTTCTGATGAGATCGTGGCATTTCCAAGAAAAAAATCGACACCTTCATGAATGATGGTTCACATGTTTCCTTGCAGAAGTTTTTTGAATAAATGTGATTTCTTTCATAAACGTGAACTCTTTTAACCGTCTCTTTCTCTCTTTTATAAAAGAATTTAGGTACGGAATTTGGAATGTGTGAACAGACGCGAAAAAATCATGCCAGAAAGGAAAAAGACAATCAAAGGGTCTTCAAGGTACGGAAAATCAGTCTTTAAATTCGAATTTCCAGGCTAATGAATTATAATATATAATTAGAAATCTATTCAAAACTTACCCCAGGGAAGTTCATGGTGAAAGGAAAAATTATTACCGGAATGGCCCGGAAAATATATTTCATATATATCATATTGGCTGCAGTCAATCGACCTGTATCAGCTCCCAGTTCAATAGTTAACCAAAGAGTTGCACTTGTTATCAAGGGGAGAAGAAAATATTGATCGGGAACTGTTAAATCTGTAAACCACCAAAGCCCTCCAGTAGAGAGAGATTCCACTGGACAATTTGCCATCTAAAAATTAATTAATGATAAAAATAAAAATCAAGTCAAAATATATATAAAGAAAGTTACTTTTCTAAGTCCGATAAAAAAAGAAATGAAAACCGGGGCTTGCGCAAGTGGCACAATCATATTCTTTAATGGATTGCATCCTTTTTCTTTGAGAAAAGTCATCATTTCTTGAGCATATTGAGCGGCTTCTATTTTATTTCCAGATTGTCGGGCTTCAGTCATTTTTAACTTTATATTAGAATTTAATAAATATTATTTTTAATATTTTTGTAAAAATCATTTAAAGAAAAATAAAAATAATAATACCTGTAGCATTTGTAACTGAGGTAAATTGTTATTCATTTTTGCAGCATTTCTTTGAGCTAAGATGACAAGTGGGAAAAGTAAGATTCTCACACATATAGTTCCTATGAAAAATAAGAGAAAGTAAAAAATAACAAACAGTTTAAATAAATGTAATAATATGGTCTAGGCTTGCCAGGAGACCCCTGATCTAGATGATGGTGGTTGAATCTTGTGTCTATCCAGAACTTTAGTTTGCTAGACCCATATTCACACCACAAAACTCACATAGCATAAAATTTATTAGTGCATGATAAAAGTTACTCGTATATAGAAAATTTTAATTATAACATTCTCATGAAGAGAATAGTAGCATCTGGGCAAGCTCTAGCATATTAACTTAGACAGAACACTAAAGGGTAAAAGGGCTAATAATAATCGAACCATTAAAATTAAATTTACTATAATATAATATATATAATATTAATCTTTTTAAATAAAAAGTTAAATAATTAAAATTTTATACTTACGAGTAATTTTTTATACGATCTGTTAAATAGTATGATTCACTGCTTAGATTTTGGAACAAAGGTTAGCAAGTATACGTCTGGAGTATAGACTGGAGATAATGGGTCCCTCCCTCCCTCAATTCCCTTATGACCCATCCTCATTCCAAATCATAATTTTGTAAATTATTTTTGTGATTTATGATATTTACTAAAACAATTACCTATCATAATAGACGTCCACCAAGGAAAATCACACGATATATGAAGGAATTCCAAACAATTTTGGATAATTCCTACAGGGGTCCAGCCTCCGAGTCCAAGGGACTCAAAAGTGGGTTCTCCAATCGAACTGAGTGCGTTTTGTAAAGATACTGGAGAATCTATAGAAGTCCATTCAGCTTCTGGAACTGGAACTGGAGGTTCAGGAATTGGGTCCAAATCTTTAGAGGGTAGCGATATTGTACTGGCGAATCGAATTGAGAGATTTCTTGATTTGTATATTGGCGATTTCATAAATATATGAAAATTTCGGCCCTGCGTGAAGCCTCTCCCTTGGACTTTATATAGCTATTAATAAAACAAAAATAAATGTATGATAATATGAAAATATTTAAAAAAATTACCATATAGCATGACGATAATCTTTGATATTTAATAAATTCTTGTCTTGATAAACGAGGTAAAATTAATGTTGCCATTTTATTAGAGTATATATAAAAATTAATTATTTATTTTTAAATTAATTCTTCCTTTTAATTAAATTATTTTATTCGTAATAAAAATTAAAGGATAAAAATATCTTAATCAAGTTTGGAAAAATGAAAACTTGTCTAGTTAAAAAGAGAATTGATTGCAAACTGTGAAAAATAAAATAACTAACGGGTAAATATAATATAAAGCAACTATTTAAAATATTAAACTAATAAATGCAGACCTCTATTTAATTTTCGGAAAGCTGTATCAGTTGTTTTCGGTGGTTCAATTTAATTATCTCCTTATAAAGAAAATGCTGAGGTTGGTAATAAAAAAAAGGCGGCACTTTAAAGATTTTATCATTTTGCGATTATTATTATATTATTATGTAAAATAAAGTATGAAAAAAATTTCGAATTTTTTTTCAAATAAGAGGATTAACGATTGGACTCAATGTCAAGGAGGCAAGTGGCTCATATCAAACCATCTTAACATTCATTTAGTCAGAAAGGACTTTTTATATTTCAATGAAAATTTTCATTTTTTCGTATATATAGTATAGGGACAGAGCTGGGTAAAATACATCACAACAAGTAATCTAAATACAAAATACTCTTCAAAATAC
>JAAAKE020028449.1:0-10054 GCA_010014785.2 Anisolabis maritima | reverse complement strand
TACCCCGCTTTTCGAGATATTTCCCCGAATAGCCAATTAGAGGGCTAAAATTCCCTCCAAATTTGCCAATTGGCTATTGGCGACGTCATTTGAAAGTAGAGGTGGTGAGGGGTAGTATGACCGCACCCAAAAATACACTTTGGTGGTGATCTCATTGCGGCACGTTTGATATTTGCCCGACAAAGAGATCACACACACAGTTTGATGTTCTTTTCTCCTCATAATTGATTATTCATCCTCGTTTATCACAACTCCTTTGTATGATGCACAGCCAAGTAATTATGAACAGGCAGAATATTGTATAATATTTTACAATATATGAACCGCGTATTACATGTAATTGTAACTTCATGAATACATATTGTAACTCTGATGGAGATTTTTAAATAGAATTTTGACTACCGGATTCTCAGAAAGTAGATACAATAATAATAATAATAAAAAAAAAATGATTTTGTGTTATAGGTTTCTCATGGGCTGCTTGCTGACTGACTCCGGTCGACGCAGCCGCAGGCGCCACGTTCGCCGGCCGGTCGTGATTCCTGCATTTTCTGCACATCGCATTACGATGCGCATCCTTGGCTTGAATTATGTCGCGCATTACGAGCCGCACGGCTACCAACATCACCTACAACGGCCGGTAGCAGTGGTGCTTCAACTCTTCCAGCTAAGGTGGGTCGTGCCAGTAAACAACGCCACCAGGCAGCCGCAGCGGCAGCTGCAGCTGCCGTCTCTGCTGAGGCACCTGCAGCAATGTCTCGTGTTTCTCCTGGTTCATCTGCAGCTGTACCTTTAGTTACACCTACACCTACACCTTCACCATCGTGACCCGCCGCTTCTTGGTGGCGCCGTCCGTGTTTGTTCGGGCCACTACGTGATCATCGTCCTGGTACTCCTTAACTTTGATAGAGTCCAGGTTCATCTACCATGCTGCATTCCAAGACTTTATTTTGACTGAATAATTCATGTTTAATAAATTAACTACGGATTGACCAGAGAAATAATCTTCATCTCTTTTAAGCCGGCCAAAAACTTATTTTAAATTTAATTCCCTTTTTTTTTTTTTTTTTTAATTTTTCAGAAAATAAAATACATAAGTTTTTTAAACTCTTTTGTTAAATTGATGGTCAACCAGTAGCTATTTCCTAAATACATCCAGTATTTTTCTTAAATATACATTTTAAGCTCTCTAGACATTTTTCTGAGGCCTTTCCAAACATAATTAACAATACTAATAAAAAAAAAAAAAAATGATCTCTTAACGTTAAAAAAATATCTGATATTTTGAGAAAGGCCAATGAGAAAATAGAAAAAATGAAGAAAAAAGAAACATTTTTGATTGTAATCATCAAGAAATTAGCAAATTGAATTTTAGTGTCGGATAAAAGAAGGGATTATTTATAAAAATGAAAATTTAAGAAGAAGGGAACTGTATTGCTTTATTTAAATAAAATAAATAGAATTTTCTAATTTATCAGGTATAAAATTTATTATTATTATATATTACACTGTATTGTACAAAAATATTACGTGTAATTGTCTATTTCATGAATTTTCTACCCAATTCGTGTAATAAACAATTTATACGTCTAATACCTGCAATTGGCATTTGTCTAATTAGCAAGGCCTAAGAGTTGTAAGAAAACAATTTTTACTTTACCGGCCCCGCCTCTGGTGGATTAAAGTTAATGACGATTCCACGTACTAGACAGAGTATTGCTTATTTCACGAATTCGGTAAAAAAAAAAAAAAAAAAAAAAGTGTCAAATTCATGTAATAAATACAATACATACAATTCCGTATTATGTAACATCTTGTTTTATATACCTGATGAAATCCACCATCTTACATTTTTATTCAAAAAACGATAAAATCTGTAATTATTAAACACTATAATTTATTTTTAATTTAAAAATCTTTAAAAAACAAAATTGAATATAACCGAAAATTGTATTTAATTTTTTTCTTCATTTTTTCTATTATTTTGAAATTTTTTTTTATATTCCTATGATATTTTTCTACAATAATAATATTAATTTGATTGTAATAAATTAATAAATAGGAGATCGAAATAAAAACTAACCATGTTAAAAAGAAAAAAAAAAAAAAAAAAATTAGTTAAGAACATGTATTTTATAAATTTAAATGTAACAAAGAAAAATAAAAAAAAAAAAAAAAAAAAAAAAAAAAAAAAGAGCAATAACTTTGAAAACTAGATTTTATCGTTTTAGATATAAACACCAAGATTTAATTAACGATGTAGTGCCTCGAATAAAGAAAAAGTGTATGTTAAGTTAATAAGTGAAATCTAGTGTCTTTATGTGTAAGAAATACAAAAGTGACAAAACAAGAATGATTGTAATGAGATTGGATGAAAGAAAGAAAGAGTGAGAGAAAAATGCCGATGGGCTTACAATAGTGCCATGTGGTATGTGCATCATGCATCCATCATATGCCGTAGCCCTTTGAGAGAGTCATTTGCACCCCAGACATAGTGTATGTTTAATCAATACATTCTTTAAGAACTTCCTCGTTTTCTTTTTTGTTTTTCTTCGCTGTTGTTTCTAAATTTAAAAAAAAAAAAATACTAATTTATATATTCAGTCAGCATTGAACTAGTGAATGGAGAAAAGAATTATAATTTGTCAATGGAAATTTCATTTTTTTTTTTTTTTTTCCCCTTTGTAATTTTCCTTGCGAGGTCTTATTAATTTTAATTAAAATCTATATTTATGTTTGTTGACCACCGATCGAGAGATCTTCCATTAACACTTTGTTCTTATTAATTTAAAAAAAAAAATATAATTATGATATTTTAATAATTTTGCCATTAACATTTAATTTTATAAACAAAAATTACAAAAACAAATAAAAAAAGTATAAATACAGTTACTAAATATATTATTTTATTATTGTAGGTTTATTTAACAAATAATACAATACAAACTACAAAATATAATATATATTTAGTAACTCCTGATTTTGTATATAAAAATCATAATAATGGCTGACGTATAACACACGAAATATAGATTTAATATAAAAAAATTTTGTATTGAGCAAAAAATAAAAAAAAAACTTTTATTAAATGTCAATTATTTAATTTCATTAAATTTTTTAAAGAATAAACACACTGACTGGATATATTCCTAAATATATATATATTTATATATTATAATTATCTAAAGTTGTTTCAAATTTATTTTTACTGGAAACATTGTTATATTTTGAAACAACTTTTGAGCGACTTGTCTCGGCTCTACCCCATTGATATTACACACACTCTCTCTCTTTATATAAATATATATAAGTGTATATGTGTAAATAAAATAAATAAATATTAGAGAAAATGAAGTTAAGTAGATTCCGAGAGTAGTAAAGGAATCTACTACAGTATGTCTCTATATTATATTGGAGCGCGATCTGCACTTGAAGTCAAAGGACAGGGTTCCTATTCCTATTTGTGTCCCTAATTATAAGACGACAAAAAAAAAAAAAAATTTATAACCTATAGCCTACATTTATCAACCCCACATTTTATTAAATTAAAAAAAAAAAAAAAAGAATCTCAAATCTGATTTATTATTGTTAAAAAAAAAAAATGTTAGATTTTAAAATATACTAATTCCACATTTTTTGTATAATAATAAATAATATTTTTTATAAAACTTATTATATTTGAAGTTAATTTTATTTGATTCATTAAATTTTAAATTTATAACTTAAAAATACATACGAATATTATAAAAAATGTTAATCTATTATAGATTATATAATTTAAATAAAAAAAAAAAAAAAAAAAAAAACAAGAATGCAGTTATATATGTTACACTTGGATCATGAAATGATAAATTTTATTTATTTATTTGGGATTTGAAGCCTTCACATAGTTCTCATTAATAAATTAATTACATTTTTGGTTTAACTCTCGTTTATTTATAAATAAAATACAACATTGTCATCAAATACAATATCAAAGAGAAAAATATGTAGAAATCTACAATTTGAAGAGATATGTATAACTTTTTATTCAGTTTATGAATAATTTCTATGAATCACATCTAATAGTATTAATAATAAGTTTTCAAATGACAATTAAATTATTAACTAGACAAAATTAACTATAATAGTTAAATGAAAAAAAAAAAAAAAAAAAAACAGTCTTTTAACGGAAAAAATACTGATTTTTTTTTTTTTAACTAATAATTAGATAGGGGACATTTCATGAATTGTATAGAAATCAGTTTCACGAAGAGGCAGTGGCTAAGACGGATAAGCTGCGGATTACCGCAATCATTTCCAACTCTGCCAGAAGTCTCTTCACCCGTCAGGCCAGCGTGGTAGGAGTTATGGCCAACAACCCTATATGACGAACGTCTAAGGGAGGCCTATGTCCAACAACGGACGACAAAGGCTGTTTGATGATGATGATGATAGAAATCAGTTTACTCAATCCACTAAGTTTTTATATAATTCGTATGAATACATGTACAGTGGTTCCTTGGTTAACGACTAGTGACTGTAAGAAAAAAAAAAAAAAAAAAGACTTGGGCTTTGAATAACGACATTTGATTAATTTCCATTCAAAATTAATTTATTTTTTTTTTTAATTTTAACTCTTTTTTTTTTTTTTTTTTTTTTGTTAGTAAATACAATTTTATCCAATGGAAATAAAGAATAAACCTCTCTCTATATTTATAATTAAAATTGGAAGTTGTAAAAAAAAAAAAAAATATAAGATTATTAAATATTTTGAAATAAGACAATTAAGACAAATGGAGATGGAGACGAACACGTAGAAAACTAAAGCCACTCTACGGCTCCAATGTCAATATAATCCGCCACGATTTTTGAAACAGCTTATTAAAAATATCAAAAAATTCTTATAAACACAAATTACAAAATTGAACAAATACATGTATTAATTTTATTATTCTAATATATTGTATTGTTTTTAAATAAAAATTACAATAATAAAATAAATACATGACAATATATTGTAACTACAGTATATGTAGATAAAAAAAAAAAAAAAAAAGAGAGAGAGAGAGAAAGATATATATACAGGGACCAACTGAAACGCACAAATAGAATGAATAATAAATAAATAAGGTGCAGGTCCCGTCCTTACTGTTTGGCTCTTATTATCATATGTATATTATTTGTTAAGAGAATTTTCATACATCTCTCCAAGTTTTTAGGCTCTCTAGGTCTAAATGTGAGTTCTTCCTAAGGCCTAAAAATAAATGAACATTTTTAGGGCATATAGGCTATAAGGTTTATAAGATGATTGATCTTTTACCATAAAATTATTATAACTTCTATATATATATATATATATATATCTGTGGAATAATGTTTTCCCGGGT
Organism: Anisolabis maritima; assembly: GCA_010014785.2. NCBI lineage: Eukaryota > Metazoa > Arthropoda > Insecta > Dermaptera > Anisolabididae > Anisolabis > Anisolabis maritima. The sequence goes on along the minus strand of JAAAKE020028449.1, from coordinate 4,685 downwards.
TGATTGTTGAGATTAACTCGGACCAATCCGGGAAAACATTATTCCATATACAACCAACCGCGGAAACCTTCCAGAACATATATATATATTTATATAGTAATTTAGAATATACTACGTATAAATAGAAAAAAACCAATTGAATGAATGCGTATAAAACATTTTTAATAATGTCATTTTGTGTGTTATTAATAAAAAAAATAAATAAATAAATAAATTGAAATTAAAGATTGATTGAAAACTAAACTAAATATTCCTTAACAATTGAAAACCTTTCTTAGTTGTAACTTGTAAGATTATGGAGTAGGAGGGTGATGGTGATATTTAAAAAAAAAAAAAAAAAAAAAAAAAACGTCATTCAATCTTAACTGTTTATTTTCAAAAAACATCATACAATTTTCTTTTCCTCAATATACGGATGGATTCATCATATATATGACGTCATCATGTCGCCTTTTCTAAGATGGAGTACAATTTACAAATTTGATGATTTCTTCTAACGTTACCATTACTCCAAAATGAAATTTTATATCAAAGGATTGATTTACTTGTTTTGTTTGAGATGAAAAAATATGGTGGGATCACATCACTTTCTCTTACCTATTTAGGTAAGGTAATAATGTATTCTCATATCTGATAATATATCAATACCCAATTTTTCCATTTTCGAAATAAAGAAAAATAAATTAGCAGTTAATTGTCAAACATAGTATTTTTTTTTTTTTTTTTAATACGATATGTATATTTGTTTGTAAAGCCTTATATACTGTATTATAATCCGAAAATGTTTGTTTCTGATTGGCTCTGGTCATGATGACGATGCAATCATATACTGTCAGCAGAGTTTGACATTTATTTCTAAAACTGAGGTTAGGCCAACAAATAATTCGGTTGATGATAGCCAACCTGTTTTAAAAATGGACGATAAGATACAGAGTGCAAACCTACATAAGTTAATTACACAATTGATGTAATATGAATAGAAAAAAAAAAAAAAAAAAGCAACTTTTGTATTTGTATTTGTATTATCATCTTTGATAATCTTTTGGAAATTTTCCCAGATAATCTCGGATATTTTCATTTGCTCCTTTTGAGATGAGAAATCCAACCATTCCTGGTTTATTAAAACGGTAAGCGTATTGTAAAGGTGTCCAGCCATATTCATCTTGAGCATTAATATTTGCCCCTTTGTCTATTAGATATTGCATGACCTCCAAATGACTTTCGTACGCAGCCCAAAGCAGTGGCGTACGCATGCCATCATCTCTACTCTCGATATTCGCTCCTCTGCTAATTAAATACTCAACACTTTGGAAACAATTATTTCTTGAAGCATGATGTAATGGAGTTTGTTCAAATTTATTTTTTTCATTAATTTTGAATTTATTTTCACAGAAATACTTCAGTATATGAACATGATTATTTCTCGCTGCGATATGCACTGGTGTGTCTCCACGGGAATTTCTTGGTAATTCATTTGAATGTGAATGGAAATTTGTCCAAAATTTAATTCCATTCAAATTTCCTTTTTCTACTATATCAAAAATATCCTCTGTATTTTTTGAATGAATTTCATTCAAATTGTTTTCCTGAAAAAAAAAAAAAAAAAAAAAAATTATTCTTTGAATGAATGAAGATGAAATTTTATCAAATTTCAGAGAGATAAAAGAATCATCAGATTTTTTGATATTCAAATGAAATATAAAAAAAATATCCTTCATTTAAAATGAATCATTTTACTTTCTCTTATCTGTTAATAAATTTAAAATAACGCAAACGTATTAGGAAAATTGGCGGAATTTAGATTTTTTTTTTTTCCCCAGCATTTAGACTTTATCCTTATTTATTTATATTAATTGGTAGCCGATATAATATAAATACAGACCTCTGATTCTAAATGTCCTCATTAGTGAGATATAAACTTAAAAGTAATTCACTCATACAATGACGTAACAATTCAAAATTTATAAATGGCTTATAATTTATATAGTACACTACCGTGAACATTCAGAATATATGATACGCGGGTTGTATCTATATGTGATCACCTACCCTCACTCACAACTTTAATTTCTTCCACATGGTATGATGAGTGAATCACTGTTTTTATTTTTAAAGATCTATATGGTTATTATTTAAACTGATTAGTAAGGATTAAAAATTATTTGAATTGTCAGATCCGAAATACAACAAATTCCGTGGAAGCGATGCTATCATCCTCCATAAAGGTAAATGATAAAAGTTTCTCGATCTTTTATTTCGATTTTGATGTTCCAATTTTCTTTTATTATTAGGATTATATTTTTGCGGTTTTTTTTTTTTTTTTTTTTTAATCAAATCTTTCACTATATTTTAACAATCCTGTCAGTCAAATGTTGAAGTTCATTGGAACAGTTTGCCAAAATCACTCTATCTTATATTGTTTATATCTTATACATTTACCTTTTTTTTTTACCCCAGATATACCTTGTCTCAGAATAAAGGTTAAACGAAAGTGGTGACAGGACGCATCCCTGCCTAACTCCTTGTTTTTTCACATTTTCTAAGTATTATTCCGAGAAATACCTTTAGAACGTGGGACATAATTAGGGGTGATATTCAAACAGGAATAGTGAAAAAAAAAAGCAATAAACAAAAAAGGTAAAGGTAAATAAATAATATTTACTATATTAATCTAATAATTTCCATATCATGTTTTGATTGATATTTGATTTATTGGCAACCTTTTGCCTTTTTTGGATTTAAAATGTCTAAAACATGTGTAAAATATAAACTAAATTATAACATATTGAAGATTAAAGATATAAATGAATATAAAACATATTTTTTGTTTTTATTTATTTTATTATTATTATTTATTTATTTATTTTTTTTATGAGTTACATAATCGATTTTTATTTTGTGGGGTTTAAAATTTTAACGGTCGTACTTTTGCGTACTCGCTGAATATCACCCCTGGACATAAGACTTTTCAGCCTATGGTAGATTTAAGCTATTTAGGAGGGATTCTTTCGGATTTATTGAACTTGAGGGTTTACTTAAAAAGAAAATTAAAGCCTAAATGAAATATAAAAAACTGGTCTCAAAACTGATTACGATCTCTTCTTAGAAGTCTTAGAAGTGAGGTTGAAATAAATCTTAGTAAAAATAAACCTAAAAAATTTGAGAAAGATTCCAGAGGAAAGAACAAAAGTGAGATTTCCGTTTTAACAGTAGGCAACAATATTGTTACAGAACCTAATGAGATCTGTCGATCCTTTGGTGAATATTTCTCTTCTGTTTATCAAATAGATTTCCTGGAAAATCGGTGGCTACATTTGACCAAAATAAAAAAATGCATGTGGAGGTCGGCGAGGCATTTGGATAGTTAAAACCAAGGTGAATCAGTAGGGGCAGTTCAAAAGATATGAAAATGATATTCCATCAACACTTTGCTCTCAAATCATTCCTAACATCTTCATTCATCAATATAGATTTCTTCAATTTGGTTGGTTTCATTTCTCAGAGGGGGGCAAAGAAGATCTAAAGTGAAGATAGAGGAACATAACTCTACTACTACTACCCCTTGGCTAACCTCGTATATTGATGATCCATCACAGACATTACAGGACACACACATCTTTCATTATTAAATTAAATTTATTTTGAAAATTTATTGTTATTTGTCACTGAACTGACTAGAGGTAGCACTAGTTTTTAAATAAATGGGCTAAATTTTCTTTTAATTCGTTTTAGTGTGTTGTGTTACTTTGATTTCTATTTTTCATTTAGGTACTGACTAAGTAATTTACATTGAAATAGAAATTTAATTTAAAAATTTATACACTGCTGCTGCCGCCTTCGGTGTAAAAAATATGAAATAATGATGGATAGAAAATTTTTATAAATTTTTTTTTTTTTTTACTTACTTCTTTTAGTTTTTCAATCTCTTTCATGTAAATTTGATTTTCAATTTTTAATTTTTCAATTTCTTCTAACGAATTTTTATTTTCACAATTTAATTTTTCAATTTCTTCTAAAAGTTTTTGATTTTCACATTTTGATTTTTCTATTTCAAAAAATTTCTAAAAATAAAATAAAATAATTTTTCTATATTTTTACTTTTTTTTTTTTTTTTACAAAAATCAAGTTTAAAATTATATAATATCTTTTTACCTCTTTTAGATTTCCATCGATAAGTTTTTTAAAAATTTGAGTAACATTGTCATTAGAAGCTAAAAAAAATAATAAATCCTTTTATAAAATTAAATTAAATAAATAAATAAATAAATAATGTGCCTTCTCTCCGACTTAGTGGATCTTTTTTGTGGAAAGGTCAAAAAATGAAGAATCCAGCTTATTTTATTCCATTTGACATATATACAAACAACTGCTAACGTTTCGACCATCATCAGTGTGAAGTTTAGATCCATCAATTATTTAACAGGAGAGACCTGTTAGTATCGACCTGTCCAAATGGATTTCACTATATATAAGACCAACAACCGTGGCTTTATCGAACGATTTAGACATTTGGTTTTGAATCTGAATCCATAAATCGGTGGATTTTAAAAAAGATTTTAAATCTATTAAAAAAAAGTCTCCTTCAGTTTGGTTTTTAATTTGAAAAACTACATGCAATTTCTCTCCGAGGGGGGGGGGGGGGGAGGGGGGAGTAACAAAATTAAAAAATGTTTCAAATAATAACT
>JAAAKE020028448.1:0-27504 GCA_010014785.2 Anisolabis maritima | reverse complement strand
ATGTAACACTTTACTGCTTTTTTCTTTCAATTTTGGCACAGAAATCTAGCATTGCATTTAAATGGCCCGGAGCAAAAAGGTTAAGCTCGTGTCGAGTCCATTTTCGAATTGCCCCCCTTAACAATCAAATTGCCTCCCTGTGGGGCGTGGGCCCCACGTTGGGAAACACCGTCTTAGAGCCTTCAGAGACATATCAAAATGTTTTTAATAAACATCTCAGAATTTTTTTTTAATTGATTTTTTAAATTAAAAATTTTTCTTTAATGCACATTTTAAGCAATAATCTATTAAACGCAAAACATCTTGATATAAACGTTTTAGGGATTCTAAATTAATTTCATCTGAGCCGTAATCATTATGATTAAAATTGTCCGAAAAAGTAAGGATATAGCGTGTGTGTGTAAAAACATAAAATTAAAAAAATAAATTTTTATAAAAAAGTTCTGTTCGTTTCTCGAAAATTTTTAAATAAATAAAAATTGCGGATTATTAAATTACAAACTATTTGTTATGTATCTGAAGACTATAGGGCAAATACTAATGAAATTATGAACGAATATCTGAAAGCTGACTTCGGTCGCTATTTTAAATATCTTCTCCCACTAGGAAAGTTAGGTAATTTTGAGATAAATCTTATTTTAATTCTGTCTAATATATATCTAAAGATTAGCCTTCTAGTAATTTGTTTCGGGTTTGACGCCATTTTTTATTAGATTAACTGGTCTATATTTACATTTTTTCACAGAAGAAAAAAATGTCCACTAGTTTTGTCTTTTTCCTTTGAATTTTTAAAGATGATCAAAGGTTTATTTATTGCAATGTGGTTGGAATGCTCTTCATTTTTTTCACTGCCACTTTCAGATTTTGGTCATAGTGGTAACTGTTCATTTTAATAAACAATCACCATCTCGCATTAAAAAATTCAGAGAAAAAGGTTAAAGATTTTAGAAAAAGAGGAAATTTTTTCAAAGCGATATTTGTGTTTATACATAGCAAAATTACATTCGATATTGTAAATAATAAGAATATTTAAGTCATTTGTTTTTTAATTTTCTCTTTAAACCTACTTTTACGTGCCCTAAAGGATGAAAACATCACATCAGAATTATTATTAAAGTTACATCAATTTTTTATAGCTTTAAAAAATAAATATGAATATATTTAAAGAAAGTACTATTTTTTTATTTTTAGGAGAAAGAAGTTTAATACCCATATAGGCTCCTATTCTTCTAATTAATAATCTCATGACTCTCCGTGCCTGATATTTTTGGGAACTTAACTAAATACTTTTTTTTTATATATATAAATACTCGTATTAAAATATTTTATATATATATTTTCATTTCTAATAGGTCCAAGTGAGTACGAATCAAATGCGTCGACAAGATGATGAAAACAAAGCATTACGAGAGGACGTTGAGAAAGCTGCTCAACGAGAACGTGATCTCGTTGCGCGACAACGTGAGCAACATCATCGATACACTGATTTAGAATCAAAGGTAAGTTTTAAGCCTATTATTTTTTAGTTTCTTATAATATGACTTTTCAGCCTAATATCCTCACTATTTCTCTATTATCTAAAATATTTGCCAAACACAAATTAATAAAAAATCATGGTATTAACAAATTCAATCTATGAGACATAGTATAAGAGAATTTTGCGCCCTGGAGGCAGAGGCAATATTGTTTTCTTTGCAATTTCTAACTATGAAATCTGCTGCTTCCTGACATCTCATGTTTTACATAGTTACATGTGTTTATTTTCATTGTAGAAAAGACCTGGTGTTTTATGGTTGATAAAGTAAATTTTTCGTGATAGTGATTTTTATTTCAAGGGTTCATTTATTAATTAGTTATTAAATTAAGGGCCTTAATGAAAAAAATGATCAGGGCAATAATGTATATATATTATATATATAATGGGTTATTGAAATATCAAGAATCTTGAAGGACCCTAGCGAGCTCGTGGCAGCCCAGTTCACCGATCGTTTAATACGCTTCAGATCTGGCTTGACGTTCACATGAGTGCAAGGTGATGCTGTGGGACACAGTGTAACATTTTATAACACAAAAAATTGTGTAGTAGAATTCTCCTCCCCAACTAGGCCAGATATGCATCTGCATCATAATTGTAATGATATTGTCACAACCGACTTGTAGAACAAAAGCTAAACATCGTAATACTCGCCTGAAATTTGAAGTTGAAGTTTTTTTCATGTTATTAAATAATATTATCCAGTCTTACGTTGTATTCCTATTATATGTGTGAATCAGCGCCTCACTCTGTCAGAGTGACTAAGACTGGGCTACTAATAACATAACATTTCTTTTGACTTGAAGATGGTCACATTGCTGACCGAAACGTCGCTGTTTTTTTTTAGATAAAAGAAATAAATCTAGCTGCCACGCTCTTCCATTTACTACATATAAATCTTAGGCTATTTACCTAAATGAATTTATCTCGTCTTAGTTATATTTAATTATTACACAATGTTTTTCAAAGTTTTCATGTTTGTAAATAATGTCCAAGAATATAAAAAAAAATTCATACACAAAGGAATCATAGAGGATTAAAATTTTGGCTGTCAAATTTTTCTCGGTTATGCTACGCCCCTATAAATCGGAAATAATCCGTGTTTGATATAAAATAAATAGTGTAAATTACTTTCTTTACCTTTAATTTTATGGCAGCAATTTTTTAAATATAAAATATCATTTATTTAATTCAAATCTAAACATTTTTTTTATTTTAATTTTCTAGTAAAAGGGAAAGATATATTTTGCTCTTTGTTTGTTTTTTCTCTTCAAGTTAATATAGTTAATATAAATAATTGGAAAGGTAATTATCACCCCAAATTAATTTTTTTATTTTTCTTTAGATTTTAATATCATTTAAAATTTTACTTAAACACTAAAGAAATGAATGTGTTTAAGTATTGCGTCACGACTATATAATTTTATTTTGTTTTTATATGAACAACTCTTTCCCCCCCTCGTGTCCTAGAGATGAGAACTATTGACATTGTAAATATTGATAATTTTAAAAGTTAAGGAGTGTGGGTTCGGATCCCAGGTAATCCGATGAAAATTTATTTATATCAATTCGATACTTCGATATTGGATCGAGAAAAACAAAAAAAACTTTATGTCATGTTATTGTTGATCACTATTAGAATGGGTGAAAATGAATAAAATTTTTGATTTATAAAGTTTTATTAAAGACTAATAAGGGGGGGGGGGGGATCTTGACCCTTCTCCTTTCCTATATCACTCGTGTTAGTCTCACCAGTTTATAATTTATTATAAACTTATTAATATTTATTAAGCATTTATTTATCAGTATTTGTTAAAATGTTAAATTTGTGAAAATAAAACATTGTCATGACTGCATTATGTCCTTCCCTACCCTCTTTTGGTACTTTGGGAAATGGGTTAAAAATTATTTTTCCATTTCACTTTTTTTTAGAGATCTCTTTTTTATCACCCCAAATGAAAGTAGAATCTGCTAATGAATAAAACATTGGTTATTTTCTTTCATTCATTTTGTGCTTTTGTTTACAATCCCCCCCATCGCCTTCCATCTTCTTTTGGCACTTTGAGACTCATAGGAATAACAATTACTAGTCTTAAATATTTAATGTCTATATTGCCGAAGACAAAGCACTAATAAACCGAAACAAATCTTAGTGTTTAGGACTACATTATTCTGAATCAGCTGGTGTGAAGATAATCTCTCACTATGATATCATTAAATATGATTAATCATTATCTCTTTAAAATCCCGCTTAGTTACAATCAAAGGAAATCTTTTAACATTTATCCCTAGACTTTTTCAATGAATAAGCCCATTACGTCATTGCGGTTGCCAAGGTTCTTTCCTTCCGGAAAGATTTTCATCTTTGTTCAATTTATTATCTATTAATATATATCTCTTTTTTGAGAAATTCTATCATATGACCAAGATTTAGATGTCACCAAGATATTTTAATTGTGTCATCATTTAAAAAGTTCGATAAATAAAGTATATAAAATTTTGAGTTTTAAACTAATTTGAAAGTAATTCTGAATATATTCTTACAAAAACTTATTCATTTTTTATAACTTGTAAAATTAATTTTTATAAAATAGCGTTTTGAGACAAGCTTTTTATGGGAATGTACTTATACATTTGCTCGGTAGAGAAATTCCCTTATAATACGTGAGACATTTTTTTTTCATTCTTCCTGTTTGACCTCCGACTTGGTTCCATGAATTCCCTGAGTAAATCATTTTAAATTTTAAGCAATTATTTTTATAAGACATATTAATTTAATTTTTTTTCACACTACCTTTCTTTCTATCTTTGAAAAAGCGTTCTCTCCCTCATCTAAGAAAATACAAATTTTACAAATTATGACCCATGAAATTATAAAACTTTGCCAAGATAAATAAATTGTCAAAGATCAAAGAAATACAATTATGCTAATAGATAAAAATTCTTATCTTAGTTTTTTTTTTTTATATTTCATAAATATGCATTTCATTTTGACATAAATGAGAACATAAACTAAGATTGGGCTCTACATTATTTATAGACATATTCGTTCCAAATAAAATATATTTTTTCTTTAAAATCTTATCATTTTTATTTATATTTGAAAGTTATTAATAATAATCCAAAAACAAAAATATATATTTAATTTTTTAATATTAAAAACTTATTAAAGAGCCTCCTGTTACGTAATCTTCCCCTGTACTTTTAATATGAAAGGCAGGGTTTAGGAACAAAGTAAATACATTTTAAAGAGGGGTGGGAAGCCAAAAAGGCAACAAAATATAGACTTCTTTTTTAATTGGCCTTATTTTCTCTTCATGAACGAAATTTACCAAATTAGTTAAAAATGACTAAAAAATTCTTGCTAATTACTTCAAAGAGAAAGAGTTAGTAATACGAAGACGGCTTCGTCTAAGCTTAATGTATCATCATACACATAATCAGGCAGAAGGTATTTTCGGTATATCGAATTGAATCGAAATGAAAAAATGCTTACATACAAAAGGCATTTGAAAAAAAGGAGTTCTTATTCTTTGTATACGGACTTTTATTTTTAATAAAATCTTTTTAGGCTTTTATTGACCCACTAAATTGAATTTAATATAAATATATAAATCCAAACAAAAATTGCCATATTGTATATAATTTTTACTTTCTCTTACCTATAAATTTAATATATAGTATTTTTTTTAATTAATTGTAAGCAATTTTAAATTTTTTTATATACTTACAAATCTTATACACTTAAAATTAAGGAGTACTAAATCTAAACGAGAAAGGGAATTCCATTCACCCTCATTCACTGCAGATTTGTACTGCCAACAAGCGCTGTTCCTAGAGCCCGGCCTTCAATATCATTTGACTTTCTCTTACCTAAATATGAAATATTTAATGAGAAAGTATTGCGATTGCAAAAAGAATGTTTCGAGATTTCAACGGATCTGTACCAGTAGTATAGCCAAGATTTAATATCTGCTTGGAGAGGTGGGAGGGATATATTTTTTAGAGTTTATTTTTCTTTATTTTTAAGTGGTTCTTAGAAATTATTTTCATGTTTTTAATGGAATTTTGTTTTTTTTTTTGCACTCTTTTTTAGAGAGGGGGTTCTGAATAAACCTGAGATCTGAATAGAATATCTAAGGTCATTTTTCATCCCTATTTATTAAAATTAAAAGATAGCTAATATAATAAAAACAAATATAATTTAAACAAACGGGAAGCAAACAAGTGATACTTAGATCATAAACCAAACAGTATCGCTGCTATAAAGGTCAGAGATTCTAATCTTTAAAAAATTAGTAAAATAAATTATTAGATAGAGGTTTGAGACCTAACTAAATTATTCCCTGTTCTGATTATTTCTAATACAATTTTATAATCATACTACTGCTACTTCATTAGACATTATTTTCAAAATAAACAAGGACATATTATATTCTTTCACATTCAAATATCTTTTCTAATTATTTCTTATATATTATTTGTATTAGAAGAACATTTCTCTAGTAATTAATAACTAACCAACTTAAAGTTGATTATATTGCTTAATAGAATTCGGCCAACTCTAATGAATGACTATTTCTTAATATTAAGTGACATATGAAGGAATGTAATTTAATTTCTAATTTGTTGGGCAATGGGACACATTCCAAACCTAGACTACAAAAGTATAAAAAGAAGCCTCTCTGGAATGCCAATGAGCCATGTCAGATAGCGATAGAAGAATTCAAAATCGTTGCGTGTAAAAAGGAGTTCCTAAACACCCAGCTGGCTGATTCTGGAGGACTCTTCGGGACAGACGACGTTCCATTTAATCAAGATCGACCCAGGGTTGCTGTCTAACCTAGTTACAAGTTTGAAGCCTCTTCTCTGGTCTAATTACACTGTCATTAAAAGCCACCAAGTGAGGAGAGCAAACAGAAGACGATTCATTATGTGCTGAGTGAACCTAACCAGTCACCACATTCATTTTATCACTTTGTATTTGAAATATTGTCTAAATGAATAAAACTTCTTCATTTAAAGAAGAATGTTGCCTCTTGGAAATTAAAAATTCATTTAATTATTCAAGATACACAAAAAGACATAAATGACTTTCAAGAAAGAGATAGCAAGATTACTTTTCTAACTTTCCAAATGGACGTCCAACCTACGCTCTGGTTCAAAAAGTAAAGGGGTTTATTTGATTAAATCGGTTTTGGAGATCAAAATCCTCTTATCTAAAATTTACTACAATTACATTGAGAATGTTATTAAAAATAGCTAAGTTTGTCTTTGCTAAACCAGCGGCCTATTAAAAACCAAGAGATGATGATACCTCGAATAAATTTTTTTTGTTTTATAACTAATTAAAAACTATATTACTCTGGAATTTGAACGATACTTGTCATTTAATCAAATTTTTTTTTTGGTATGGGTATTTATTCTAAAAATTTACTTTTTTATTTTATATTTTCTAAATATGAATCTTCTAGGTATATTGAAGATCTTATTAACGATAAATTATAAATATATATTTATTAAAATAATCATCCATATTTATTATATAAACAGCTAATTATTTTAAATTTATAGTTCATGGCTTTGAGGTAATAATGTTACTTTGTTTTGAAGTCATAAGATCAAAACTCTAATCCAAGAGACAGGAGCAAATAAAACACTCTATTTTAAAATTAATTTTACTTAGAAAAGAAGGAACAAAACAAAACTCAAAAACTATTAGCTATAATTTCCTTCCTTTACCTCCTCTAATAAATTTAGTGAAGTTTGAGATTAGATCTCTATCTTTATAGTTATAATATTTATAGTCTCTTAAATAGTTAAAAACGTAATAAACCTTGGCATTATTATTGCTAGGCATAATGGAAGGTTAAATTTTCAAGGGCTACATACCTTATAACTTGTTAAAAACGGATCGATATTTGTAGATTTTTTTTAGAGATTTTTCGCGCCATTTAAAATACTAAATAAATTGTTTTTATTTGAACTAAGAGACTGGAATTTATTTATTTTTAAATAGTATCAAGCCGTGGAGTGGGGGGAGGGGGGTGTTGTCTCATTCCCTCCTAATTGGCACGCAAGGATACCAAAGAATGTTTTTTCCCAATAAAATTTAATATATTTGAACCACGTATAGGGATTTATAAAGTAATTTGTCATCCTCTCCCTCGTCCAACAAATGCTGAAATGAAGCCCCTGATAGAAGAACTTAAATTACATATAAATTTTTTTTTTATAGCCCGCTGCTTTTTCCAAGTAAAATTAAATTCTCATCTGTTTTCCTTAGAAGTAAATGTTTTTATTTTTATACTTTTAAATGAGTCAGAATCATTCTCTTAAAAAAAAGCATATTGAGAAGAAAATATTTTTTATTTCTTACAATAATGTGAGAAAGACAGACTTAAAATATATATAAAAATAATATATATATATATATATATACTTTAATTTTTAAAAAATTGATTCGTGTTGTTTCATGAAGTAATTTTGCAATATGCCGTTTCCCTCTTTCATGAAAAATACTATACAGTGCATATGGCTATCTGGAAATTTTGTTTGGCCTTTCTTTTAGATATTTTCACTGGTTTTGTTCCCTCATAGCTTTTCTAGAGAGGCATCTTTTTCTCCCAACCACCTTTTTAACTTTTTAAAATGTTTTTATTTAACTTACTTTGTCTGTTGTTATTTTTTAAAACACTTCCCGCATTTCGCAAATAGATTCAGTTCCATAATGCAATGTATTAGGAGTAAAACAATTTCAAAAAACTTATTGGAAAAATAATTTAAAAATTACATTCTAATTGTTCTGCTTTTAGTAATTAAAGAAATCACTCTATTGGCTTTGTAACATTTTTAATGAAAAAAGTAAAATAGAAAAAATATTTAAAAAATTTATTTAGAAATGCACTAAAAAAGAAAAATAATTTAATTAATGTATTGTTATATATATATGAAATAAAAGCGTGGGACCCTAAGATATCATTTATCAAAAATAAATAAAATCTTCCACCCCGCACTTTTAATTAGCCAAATATAGATGTATTTAGGAAAGGGATTGCAGCCAAGAATACAACTCTTACAAAAAATCTTTATTCGATTTTGTAAATAGATTTGCATGCATCCTCTTTTCTATATTATATCAATATCATCCTGCCAAGCAGTTAGTCAAATATATTTAATAATTTAATGGAAAAATGTTTTCTTCTTTTTTTTTAAATCAGAGCGTTTTTCTTTAAATATTTTATTTTTAAGCTGTAGACCTATCTCTGTTTTGGGAACTCTAAAAGTCACAGATCCCAAAAAGTGCCGCCATCTTTTCTTAGCTACGCAACTGCTCAGAGCATCTGTTTCAATAAAATATTAATTCCATTGTCCGAAATGTCACTGACAAAGTTAAATTATCTGGCTCCATTTACTCTCTTATCAGCATATTGATTTGGCATCCAAAAGGGGAGGAAGAAGACATAAATAATTAACTTAAATATGTGTCGTTCAAAAATAACATTTTTATTCTCATTTAATTGATCCTCGAAATTTTATTATATTCCATCGCAAGGTAATACAAAATTGAATACTCTCCCCACTTTTGCTTATCACCCCTTGTAACTGTTCCCTCGTAGGGATGCCATTGGATTTTGTCAAGCTAGGGGATTGCTACGGTCCATTGAACTACAAAAATAAATGTATACACACATATTTGACTACTACACCTTTAAAAGCACAGCCTGGTCGAGGGCTTATAATTTAATTAATCCTTCAATCTTTTAAGAGATCATTATTAATACGTAAAATGTTTTAAATTAAGTGGAATTTGGGAAATACTAAAATCGAATTTTTGCATCATTAAGAAAATTCCATTTTATTATAAAAGAGCTTGCCATTTCCCTCTAACGGAGTTTCCCCAAGTTCTATGGTCCATGGCTCATTTAGATGCTAGAGTTCATCTCCACTAACATTCACTCTACACATTGTATCCATCCTATTACGCTTCAGAATAAATTACATTAAAACTATGTAAAGCATCATTTACCAACACATTAAAGATAAACAAATTTGCCTATTTTAGTTTGACAATTTTTCTAGATGATTTCATTCGGATATTTTAAATTATTATTTTAAAAGATAAAGATTTATTAAAATGATAATTACCTCTCGTGGTTGGCATCCAGAATTTTTCCAAAAAGAGTAGAATTTCTTTTCAATGTCATATTTTCTTCCACTTTTTTTATCAGGAGTCAGGCCATGCGGTGGGGCTTATTCGATTAGTCTTAAACGCTCACAATCATAGATTAGTCTTTAGACATGTTAATCTTATTTAAAAATTTATTCAAATTACAATAAATATATTAACATGTTTTGTTCGACTTTTTTTATTCAATCCCGATTACTTATTTGGTTACTTTTCTCCTTTTGTCCTCGCATTATTTTGTCCTTTAGTTTTTTTAATCATTTAATTCCTTTAATCGAATAAATTTTTTAACTCACCTGTTAACTGGTTGATTGTTCCTTCTGTACTTTACAACAATTCAATTCAATAAATTTATAAATATAATATTATGTTTAATATTTATGACATTTTCAAAAATATAAATAATATACACTAGTTAAAAAAAAAAAAAAAAAGAGTAATTAATAAATTTAATAAGAAATTATTTACTTATTTTTAAATTTTAAATTGATTTTGATGGTCATTTTGTTTGTTTTCCCCCAAAGCTTTCAGCGTGTTTCTTTTCCAAACGGACTCCACTAAAAACTTCTTTTCGATTATTGTCATTGCAGTGAAGTGTCATAGTGTCTTGTGCATCATTTAATTATTAAATTAATCATTTTAAGTGTTTAAAATTCATTTTTTTATTAATCAAGAAACAAGTGAGATATCTTTTTTTGAAGGTAAATAAATAAAATCTTTTTCATTCGTTTATTTTTTGTTAGAAAACCAGCTTACGCTTTAAGATTTCATCTATCTATTTAGTTATTAATAGGTATTTCAATTAAGGCTATTTATTATCACTATTATTTAAATATACCGGTAGTCTATAAAACCTGTTATATATTTAATAATGTCCAAAAGAACTTTTAAAACAAATTTATAAATCTCTCATCTGTTTTTTTTTCTTCGAAAAATAATTTATTTTCTTTAAGGAGTGAGAAATTAATTTTTGAGAATTCTCATATATTTCTTATACCTTACAAGAAACCTCACTGGAGAAGATAAACAAATAATATATAAAGATAATAAACAAAAGATATTTTAGTAATTGTTTGAAATCACAAAGCATTTAATCTTCTACTTGAAACACAGGCTTCTTTCAAAAGAGGCCAATCGGCTATGGCTTACCTCATTTTACAATAATGTGTTGTCATCGAACTGAGTCTATACAAAATTTCAGTTTTTTACCTCATCGAGAAGTATTTTGAAACCACAAGATAGTGTCCAGACAAAGTAAGATAAATAAAAGCGTTTAAAGAGGGAAATTATTTTTTTTAAATGGGCCTTTTTTCAAATATATCTTATTTATTCAACCCCTTAAAAAAAAAAAAAAAAAAAAAAAAGATTAAATCTATAAAACCTAATATTTTTTCATTTATTAAACCGATTTTTTTTTATCTCTATGGAATAAAAAAGAAATAGCAAATAATTGAATTGAAAATTTAAATAACTATTTGCCTTCATATTTTTTTCCAGATTGTCTTGAATACTTTATATTCACATTATTAATATTTAATTTAACAAAGTATAAATATGTATGTATTCAAGAAAACTAATTTTCCTAAATATACATAAATATTTTTTTAATATTCTCTTTATCTTATTTATTTAAGAAAATACGAAATATCCTTTGCGTTCTTTTCGTATATAAATATTATTTACTTTATATATATATATAAAATATTTAAATTGATAAAAGGGACATTTTTTTTATAACTTTGACAAATGTTATGTTTTTGTTCCTTTTCTCTGCCAGATGTTTTCTTCCAAAGGGGCCTGACTGATATTTTTTCTCCAGTAGGATGTTCTAGCAATTTTAGCAATGACATTCTATGTTTATTTTTTCTCGATATATTCTTTATATTTATGGATGATATTTAAAATAATATTTGGTTTGAAAAAACTTAGGCAAGAAAACGTACCTGCACCCCATCCCTTGCTTAATCTAATATAGAAGATATATCGTTAAAAGAAAAAAAATTAATTAAACATAGTGCTTTTTTTAAAGGTAAATAAAAAATGGAAAGTGTTATTTGGAGCCTCCACAGGGGAAGCCAAGGCCCAATCAATCAAACTGGTTAGGGTGTTCCCAAATTAATTTTATTATTGTAATTTTATATTATTCTAAATCAAGAAGAGCCCCATTTCAGCTCATATGCTTGGAACAAATATACACCATCAATAGGCCAAATCTTTCCTCATAATATACTTATTTTCTTTTAGTATTCTCACTTTTAAGTTATTTTATTAAAATGATTTATTCATTAAAAAAAATTAGCTAGCTATTAAAACAATAATTACTAGTTGTGATATAATCTATTTTTGGTAAATTATTTCTTTCTTATTTTAAATATAAATTCAGGATGCGGAAATTTTTCTGCCCAGTAAATGAGCTACTATCAATGAATTAAGGAAAAATGTTTGTTTGTTTTTTTTTTATAAAGAAAGTCAATCATCGTTTCTTGTTTCCTATCATGTGACCTGAAGTAGTAAGGTGAAGTAAATCGGAAAGTCATGAAAAGGTGTGAGAAACATTTAGTCTATCTTCTCTCGATTGATTTGTTCGCCAGTTTACTTCATTCAATCCAAATAGAAATTTTTCTGACTTCATTAATATAATAGTATTAAAATTTACACAAGAAATCATTTGTTTGCAAGAAAAAATAATTTTTTATAAAAATAAATAAGAAAATTTGTATATTTTGAATTGAAATCTGCCTAATTAAATATATTTGAATTAATTTTTTATGAATTTTTTCAAATTTGCAACTCCTAGGCTATAAGAGACAAAAATAATTAAAATTTATAAAAAAAAATTTGTAAAACCCATCTAGCTATCATATGAAAATTATTCATTTCTATTTAAATCAGTCATGCCTTATAAGGCAGGTATAATAAGGGGCTGTTCTATTCTTTTCTCGCCCACATCTCAAAATCCATGCAAGGGGGACTAATTAAGCTAAGAAAGAGGTAGGTGTTTGATACAGTTTATTAAAATAGTCTGTAACTCATAATACTCTCATTTAGGGACTGACAGGTTGTAATTAACCTCTGGACTAACTTCAATGGAAATATTACTGGGGTTGTTTCCCGTTTCTTTTCTCTCTCCAGGAATACTTAGAGTTGGATATATTTTTGCCTTGATATAAATTCGAACTTGGTTTACCTTCATTTCAGGATTTTATGCTTAGCTGTATTATCTCCTCGGTACATCGCTTCTTTTTATAAATACTAATTTTAAGATTATTAAATTAGAGTAAATCTTAAAAAAATTTGTGTGTGAGGGCCACACAACACACAACTTCCTCTTACCTAAGTAAAGGAAAAGTTTGTTATGCGCTCTTACATAAAATTTTACAAATTACAAATTATCCAGGCCTCCTAGGAAGTTGGTTCACAATTTTATCTTTCATTTTTAGAGATTTATCGTTTGTGTGTATTAATCAATTTTCAATACTCTAAAAAATATTAAATTAAATTAATTTTTTTAAAGTCTCTTCGGCATCTGAGGCAATATAGTCTTTTAAATGATACACAATATATTAACGATACAAATTATCCAGGCATATTTAAAATTAATTTGGCAATTAAATCTTGTTATAATAATAAACATAGGAATAAAAAATATCTCTTTTTGCAATCGCAATATTTTCTCATTATATTTTACATATTAATATATAGGTAAGAGAAAGTAATAAATATATTCAAGCATTCATTCATTATCTTTAGAAAATTTTATTAATATTTTCAACTCATTAATATTTAAAATTAAATATCCCAATATTTTATTGCTGATTTTGTTAAAATCGTCTTTTATAAGACAATTTTAATTCCTTTTATGTATTCTCATTTAAATTTGAGCAGCCCGTAAAGTGCTTAGGATTTGGGAAGAAAATACTTTTAAAGTGTCGAATACTCGATCGGAATTCTACATTTATTATAACAATAAAAGATATCTAAATGGAAAAACCTCAGAGAGTCCGCACGTAGGGAGATAATATAGGAATGATATGCTTCTTAGCGGTTAGAAAAGAGGAAATTCACAAGAGTAGGAGAGACGGTTAAACCTGGTGCTGCAGCTAAGAATTTCCATTTTGATAGTTAAATTTTTCACTAAATGATCTTCCATTAATAATCATTTAAACAACCTATTCATTTTTGGAAAAAATTCTTCAATTAATTAATCAATTCGATTGTTGCCAAAAGTTGATGTCTTATAGTTTTTATATAAAATTTCAATCCTTCAAGTTGTCAAAGAAAAATGTCTTCCTCATTTTCCCCAGTGCCACATGGTGGTTTTATAGCTCTATTAGTTAATCCTATCAAAATATTATCGAAGTTTGTTTTTTGAGAAAAATATAATTTAAAAAGAATATCGTTTTCCTAAATATAAATGAATGCATCTACCTGATGAAGGCCGCAGAAATGTGGCCGAAAAGTTGTATTATTATTTTTTGTATTATTAATCACCAAAATGTCTTTTATTTATAATCCTCTAGTATAATTTCAATTTCTCTGGA
The DNA here is from genome assembly GCA_010014785.2 of Anisolabis maritima. Classification (NCBI taxonomy): domain Eukaryota; kingdom Metazoa; phylum Arthropoda; class Insecta; order Dermaptera; family Anisolabididae; genus Anisolabis; species Anisolabis maritima. The sequence continues at coordinate 13,241 of JAAAKE020028448.1, read as the reverse complement.
ACTATAATTTGTCATTTTTGACTCATGGATGAAGAGACCAAGAGAGAATCTCAAGCTATTTTAATAGTGTTTTTCTATTTATTTTTTCTTCAATGTTGCGATCAGTGACACGCAAAAAAGGATAAACTATTTAAAACTTGAAAAAAATATTTATAAAATCACTTTTTTTATTTGAATAAAAATAATAAAGGGAAAAGAGACATTCCAAGATTTTATTATTGCCTCGGCTTCACAACTGCTGTGAAATATATTTGTATTTTGTTTCTCATTAGGAAAAAATGAATATACACCGATTTAAAATGTTTATTCTTATGCTGCTTGTTTTTTTCCTGTTTTTCTTAATTCTGCATAATTTAACATTTAAAATTATATATCGCTCCTGGATCGATAAAATGGTCTAGACTTTATTGATTGAGAATGCGAGGGGCCTCTCAACGATCATAATTATTTTTAATATCCAAGTTTTGGGTGTTGTCCCCCTTCGAGTTTTCGTACTCTCTTCTCTAATCGAATGTTCCTCTCAGAATAATTGGAAAGCAAACGCAAGGGCTATCGGCACTTCCGGCCAATAGGAAGGGCATAGGGTGACCTGAACCGTGAATCCGTCCTGGAGTCCATCGGGATCAAGGGCTCTCTTTCGACCATGCGTGTGTCCCAGATACTAAGTACAGGGCTACTACGTAGGGGAGACACTTAATTACTCACAAACATGGACACTGTAGAGTTTGTTCTTGGTCAGATCGATATCGCCCAAGCCTGGATCAATGAGCCAATTATGCCGCATGCCAAGTCTAATAAAGTTCGTTTGCTTCTCGAGTTTATGTGGTCCGCTCGCCGTCGGCGTGTTTAACCATACTAATTAATCAAACCTCAGCTACTGATTTAACTCGTGATAATGCAAATAAAAAAGAGTTGCAAAATACTATCTATTAATACATACTTTACTTAAAAAAAAGGAGTGGTCATCGTTTTATACTTAAATTTGCTCATATCTCAATAATCTTGAGTATATTTTTTTCATACTCTCAAATAAATATAATTAGAATTTTTCGATATCATGAAAATTATCATAGTAATTCATGAACTTTAAATAATATGGCAAAATATTTTTAATATTCTCTCTTTTCAATAGAACATTAATTTTATTTTATTTAGAAAAAAAAAATGACTGAGTGAAAGATCTCGACGTCAAGATTTTAAAAACTTTTCTAAGATGAATTTCCATAAAAGAATATAAAAAAAACCTGTCACCATTTTATGATCAAAAGGTCTTGTTGAAAATTTATATTTATTGGACGTTTATAGAATCAGCTATATATTATAAGAGAGAAGGATGGAAGGAAAAATGTTTACATAATAAAATTGGTATAGTGAAAAAAATAAACATTTTTAAAAATAAAACAAACAATTTTATAAATAAAGCTTATAATTGTTAAATATTTTTTACTTTCACACACCAATTTATATATATATAATATGTGAGGGGAAAGTATTATGATCATAAAAACCTTGACCCATCCAATTTTTAAAAATATTTTTACGTTTCAGGTCAAAGGAACCCCAAAAATGCAAAAAAAATCCATGTATGTATGTATGTGTGTGTGTAGCTTTTATTTTACTTTCATCTCTCGAACGACTCATCGGAAATAGGCTTAACAAATTTATAACTCCAGAAATGGAAAAAAAAACTTTTAAAATTTGAAGCGGATAGGCCCGCAGGGGGCGGTAAAAAAGGCTTCTCAATTTATTTAAGAAATAGTGGCCCATTATATATATTGTACATTAATAATTTTTGTATTATTAATTACTAAAAGAAACTATGATAAGAAATATCTTATTTATAATAATAATAATAATAATAATAATAATCTCGACAATTTAGATTACCTAATCAAAACCATTCGCGTAACTTTTAGAAGTCTAGAATCGCGTTAAATTAAATAAAAGTTATTTAAACAAAATTTTTTACAATTAATTATTTCCTATAATTAAATATGCTCTTTATAGCTTATTTCTCTTTCCAAAGAACTTTATGGTCAGTGGGTTATTAGGATATGTCATGAAACTTTAGTCTAGTACTTTAACTTATGTTTATAATTTTATAATTCTTTACATTTATTTGTTTATTTCAAGCCTGAGCACGCAAAGGAAATATAATACTATCACAAATACAAATATTCTATTTAATTATTATAAAAATAGTAGAGTATTTTGTTTTTCCGGTTCTTCTTCTTTTAAATGAAACAATTTGGAGTTAAGCCATAATTCAATATAACAATATTATGAATATTGTATTTTCTAGATTAATTATTATTCTAATTTAAATATACTAATAATATAATTTTCTCTTCTACTTAGAAATAAATATTTAATTTTTTCAGTCAGAAGTGTAATAAATTACCTTTTTACTTTTCTCATACTCGAACTGTTTTGAGATATTTTAATTTTTCCTGTAAGAACTTCAAATTAAATCTAGATGTCTCAATAGGGTCAAAGGAAAGTCTTTCTTGGCACCTATTTTTCATTTTATTAATGGTACATCTTCTTGACTCTCCATAATTCCATTGTTTCTTATAGAGTGAGTTTTTCTAATCAAAGAGTAGTTAAGAATTTTTATAGAGACTCGTCTTCTTAATTTAATTTTTTATTTTTCAACATGGAAGGTCATAGAGACATAGGGTCAGATGGTATCCAAAAAGAGGACAAGTCCTCCATTTTCAATTAAAATCCTTCGTTCTCCATTCATTAAAATGTCCTCCTTTTCAAACATTCATACATAATTAAAGCACTTAGCTATTCGAAAATGAATACATTAACAAACAAAAAAAATTGATGAAAACTCTTGAAATTTTTTTCACAACAAAAATATTTTATTATTATTATTATATAAATATTTATATAAAAATTTCCACCATTCAATAAAAAAAAAATATACAAATCGCTGGTCCTCAAAACGCCATTTAGGCAAAAATGATAGATTAATGAATACAAAATTTTATTACATAATCATTTCTTTATTTGTACTAATTTATTATATATTATCCTTTTAGAGCAGATTTCTTCTTTTTTATCTGATACTCAACATATATTTTTCTCAAATCTAGTGATTAGATGGATGATAACCACAGTTAGCCGATGTGACTTCTGCTTTTGGCAGTCTTTCCTCTCAATAAGCGTCACATCTTAAAAAAAATCCTATCACTGCTCTAAGGAGGCAGGGCGTTTAAATTAATTAAAATTAGTCATGTCAAAATGGCCTCATTTGCTAAAAAAAATTTAATTTAAAAATATGTTGTATGAGTTAATTTTAATTTTTCATGTAAGAACTTCAAATTGAATCTGGATGGCTTATGCCTAAATGTATTCATTTAAATTTTAATAGATTTTGTTTTTAATTTAGCAAAGGAATGAATCTTGTTCCAAGAATTTCCATGACTTGATTTGAATTTCTGATAGCTCTTGAACCCAAAACTTCCGAGTTCACTGAAAATTGAATTTGACTTTAATAGTTGAGTTGCCTAACTTCACGGCGTTTCTCATTTCGATTCACACTTCCCAATAAATCTATTTTAGTTTTTTTTTCCACAAGATTTTCATTCTGATTATTTTTATTTTCACATCATATTCAAAAGGGTGGAAATAATAAATAAAGTTTATCGAACTTTTACTTTTTCTAAATTTAAAATGTTTGATTTATTTTTATTTCTCTTTTCCTTCTCTGTTGTTTTAATGATTGAAACTCCGTAACCTGAATCATTATTTTGTTTGTAACAGCTTACATTCTTTCTTTATACTCACAAGATGTGAATTGTTGGTTGGTTTCAGATGAAAGACGAACTGATGATGGCCCGGATTCGCGATGCAGAGCACACGCAGTCGGTCGCAGAACTCACGCAGAAGATCTCCATTCTCGAGCTCAAGGTTTGCATCAATTCTCACTTGATATCTTTCATTTTTTCCACTTAAAATAATAAATTCGATTAAGAGAAAAATATATTTATCTCTTCTATCTTTCTTCACTATTCAGTGATAAAATGATAGGTTAAGTTTTTTTTTTTGCTTTCTTTCCTCTTAAGTTTAAAAAAATTAAGTAGTTCTATTTTTAATAAATTGCTTATTTTAATAGAGCATTTTCCTGAAGTGAAGGAGAAATTAATGACTTAGAATTGAAGAATTCTTATTATATAATTAATTTTCTCTTGGTCTTCAACTTTATATTTATTTTATTTTTTTATATTTTGTCCATGGGGGTTTTTTTTGGGGGGGGGGGGAATATAGAGGGACATCAAATTGTCACTTGTCAAAATTTTTTAAATTGTCTTCTTTAGAGAAAAAATACCCCCTTTTTGGTGAGCCTCCCATCCATCCCTCTTCATGGTCTCGACCTGGATTTTGTGTCTATATGAGAACAATAATTATAATAATTAATAATATATATCAATGTGAATCATATTACGAAATTTCCTTATAAATTTCCTTTTAAATTTCCTTATATATCATTCTAGGAACTGGAGAGAATTGTGAACTGGGAAGCCAAAAATTTCTTTATCTTATTCGAAATTCTCGCGTTTTGATTTATGAAACTTGAAAATTTATTTCTTTAATTGAACTAACCAAAAATGTGTTAAGTATGTTTTATTGCTTTAAAGAAGAACGCCTCAGGTCTCAATTTAACCCAATGAGTCCTAGTAAAGTCAAATAGAAATATTGTCAACATGGGATTAACCATTGGTGTATGAACCAGTTCTCTATTTAATATTTTTAATATTAAATTTTAAAATTTTCAAACACTTGAGGGGAGAGGGGGTTATTTCACCCACAGCTTTCAAGAATCCATCCATAATTTCACATATATTTGTGATTATTCAAGAAAATGATTGTTTCATTCAAGGAACGCTCAAAAGAAATTCATTTGACTCTTGCATGAGTCGTCTAAATATTATTTACGGTTGGCCGGTATTTCAAAAATATTTCTAATATCTTCTTCCTTGGTTTTTTTCTTTCCATATCTATATAAATTATTTTTTTTCTTTATGATATATTTTTGTTTTTCCTAATTGAAAAAGAAAACAAGCTCTTATCTGCAAAATAATTGCCTTCTTAACTCGAATTAAAATTACATTAAAACTAATTGGAGATAATTTGACTATGTTGATTAGATAAAGAGCTATAATGAAATGCATCTATGTTTATAATGTTAGCCAATCTTTTTAAACAAGATAATGTGATTTGTGATTTCTTTGGCATTCTAGAATTTCATGTATGGATGAATTCTCTTTACTAGCCTTCTCATTTCTATTTTTTTTTTTTTGTAGATCTTAGATTATTTTTAAGACTATAATAATAAAAATAGACGTGTGATTTTTGCAAGAGAGAAAATGATGAAGTCAAAGCTTTAAATAGATAAATTTATGAACTGGAACACCAAATGTTTGGAGAAGTTAGAAAAAAATCATATAAAAAATAAATTGCATCCAGGCTAAAATAGAGGTTTTATTATATAATGAAAATAATATAATTATTGAATGACATCCCCTATATTCACTTTTGTATTTAAAGATCTCGTTAGTGAAGTCATGCTGATCCGGAAAGGCAATTTTTTTACGAGCCGGAACGGAATTGCCGATGCATATGAAGATCCGAAACTCATTTCCGGTTTGGTTTGCTTCATTTCGATCCGTTGATGAAATGATTTTTTTCTTTGAGTAGTGAGCGAATTTGCATCCTCAAATAATTCACCAACTGTAATATTACAGTAAAAAAATGACAACTATCATAACCTTTAAGAAATTCAAGAATCAAATAGTAAACTATACAAAAGTAATTTGAAGACAAAAAATAGAACAACACTTAATTGAATTAGCTCATAGTCCTTAGGTTAAGGCGATTTACGATCGCCAAAAATTTTTAAAATATTAAACTCAACCTCTAATTTTTATTTATGTCATAATCAATTTACAAGAAAGATATTTGTAATAGAATCCTGTGTGTGTCCCCTCCCCTTTAGGGAAGTAAAGGGACGATTTCTGGCGACCGTCCAGCGAGGTTGATAAAAAGGGGGCGTCATATGGGAGGAAAATCCTCTTTGGCCCGGATTCATAATTAAATTTAGAACTTTATTGGTTGAAATTTGGTTTTGTACCCATCACGTGAAAAGTCTGCGCTAAAATTCTTAATATCGCAGGGATCTAACCATATTTCAACCGTCAATATGAACGGTAACTTAAGAAGGAATATATATATTCGCTATGCGCTATTTTTCATAGTTTAACAACCACAGCTTGACAATATTAAATTTATTTTGGCTTCCTTTTCTCTTAAAGAACGAAGAAATGGTAGCTGAAGGTGAACTCCGCAGCGGCAGCTTAGATGACAGCGAAAAAGTTCGAGAACTCCAAGACAAAGTAGACAACCTTCGTGCAGAGGTAGGTGATCTTGAACATTCCCTCCCATTCTACCGTTCTTAACACTTATGTTACGCTTCTTTAGATTCCACTAATAAATATTGGATCATCTAGTTTCCTTCAGGGAATTAAACTTGACTTTGTACGAATTAATATTAGGAATAGAATTTATCTAATCGCATTGGTTGATTTACTATGATTCATATTTCAGAAAATGATTTCTTTTATATAATATTAAAATGATAAATATTATAACTTGATTTCTTTGAAGAAGGTTTCAGTAATTGAATTACAATCTAAAAATGATTCTCTTATCTCTCTTTTACCTATTGTAAATAATGGTTTCTTTTGTGTTGCACTTTTCTTTGCGCACACTCATTGTTTTCTTTCCATTTGTGATTCGACAATCTTTTTTTATATTTTTCACACACGCCATTCTCTTTCAAGGATTTTGAACTTTTTATTACATGATTCTTTTAATAGTTTTTTTTTTTTTTTTTTTTTTACCTTCTTATACATAGTATATTAGAAGATAAAAAATTTTTTAATAGTACTCTCAGTATCGGATTTAGATTTGCTAAAGTCTTTTATAAAATATTAGTATTCAATACATGCTTCGATTATTACAAACTTGACTGGCTCTTTTTTTTATTCCACCAACAAAAATAAAATCAGATTAAATAAAACCTTAGCCAGTTACAGGTGCCAGGATTTTGGCTTGGAGCGTTGGGAGGGGGAAGCCGAAATTTGTAGTGTAGAGGAAGGGAAGAGAGACGGAAGCTGTTGGCACAAGACATATACAAAATTTATTCTTTTATTATTACTGTTTTTAGAACAAAAAGAAAAATTCTAAATACATTTTGGCTTCTCTCATTTCCTTCTATAAATAAATTCTTTATATTATAAATCAATCAAATCCGTCAAATTTCTTATATTATTTTCATTTAAAGTAAAATATGAAATTTTTTTTGTGATCCTCTGGAAATCTTTGAGACTACCACTGACCAGTTATATCTTTAACAATCGAAGTATATATTGAATATTACTCAATATACTCAATTCAAATAAAAAATATATTTAATTAATATAACACTTTTGCTGTTAAAGCCAGCATAGTTGTTTGATCTTCTCGCAGCGACAAGTAAAAAATTTCTTAAAGTTTTTTACCCATCCATCATAAGACATGATAAATATATGTTATTAGAGTTTGTTGGTATGATCGCATATTGGTATGGGTTGGCATGTCTATGTCTTGGAAATGTCAGAGATTGTACGATCTTCAGTGCTCCGATCCCATTAGCAAATAAATATATGTATATTTATTATATGGAAGAATATATTTTACCTCTTGTTAAATTTATTATTTTGTTTTTTAATTTGGCTCCCTATCTGTTCATCTTAATTCATCATTCATTCTCTTCCCTTTGCATTATATTGTTTTATAATTTTGGGCTAATTTATTTATATACCCGTTTAATATAATATGTAAAATGTCCATAAATGACTTAATGACAATGGCCTGGCTCTGAAGATGGATCCAGAGAGGATCGACCTGGCCTATTAATTAAATAAATTTATTGTGGCTGCTTGGCTCTTTATTGAACCCTTCCTTCTACACTTACTTTGACCAGCTATATACCTCTTCTAAACATCTTAATTCTTTAAACTTCTGCGTAGAAGTCAGGCGCCAACTCCCTTTGGGCAGTCTTTATTATATATAATTATGATGAATAAGATTTTAAAAATTTTCTATATATAAAAAACAAAAAATTTAATCATATAGTTTAACATATCTAAATCCGCCACTGATGATGATGGTGCTTGTCTATTTGAGTATTTTTAAATTGGCTTTCTTAAATTGAGATCAGAAACCAATCAACTCAATTTAATATTATTATTATTATAAAATAAATTTAAATTTTTAATTAATATTTACAAAATCCATTTTTCAGAATAAAATTGCCAAATAACAATAAATTCTCCCTGTCCTTTGGTATAGAGGTAGAAGTCTCGCCATATACCAAAGGTCCCACTTCCCGTCCTGAGCGATAAAAATTTATTTATATTATAATATATTTGCTATCAATTAATATAAATAAATAGGGACAAAGTCTAAATGGCCTCCGATGGCGAAAAAGACTTAAAATAAAAACAAAACAATAAATTACTGTTAATTTGGACATCGTTGATTATTAGGATAGCGTTTTATTTGAAAAAATTAATTATAGTGCCTTAATTAAATGGAACCTATTGTTATTGCATTTATTCTAGAAATTAAATTTGTTTTTGATTAATTTTTTAAGATGACTTTTTTATGATATTCTATGTATAAGAAGGTTGGTTGTATGTGCTGACACAACTGATTTTTATTTCAAACCATATATATATAAATATTTGTCAAGTCTCTCTTTCTCTGAAGATCTGTATGATCGTTTCGACTTAAAAAAATATTGCAACGTTTGTCCGAAAATGCAAACGAAGCAACTAGCTTTTTGCACCACGACTGCTGTCTCGTGACACGTGGTCATTGTGTGGTACATCACACAACACGTGTTGCGAGTCTTGGCTTTTGGACGCTACTAACACTAATTTCCGCACCAATGTCTCCAGTTTCCCACGCCGACCAGCCCGGACATTGAGCCATGGAAGTGGCTGGAGTAAGTCAACCAATCTCTATCACCCTCGCTGTTTGTTTTGTAATTGGCTTGCCTGACTATGCATGTTTTTTTGGGATCCGGCACGCCTTTGTTCCAAAACCATCCCCCTTTTGATCAATAGGAATTTTTTCAATTATATCCATTTATTTTAATAAAAAATTTTCTTTTCAATTTGTTTTTTCAAGAACTACTCCATTGTAAATTCTTTTTTTTCCCTTGCCCTTACGAATTATTTTCTTAAGGATTTCTTTACAATTCTCAATGATTTTTTTGGGATCGCCTAATAGGGCTTTTTAAAAACAATTTCCTGTATTTCTCCTCAAGCTCTTATCTTCAAGATATAAATTACCTTTATTAAACGAAGCCCGTATTTTTATATTTTAAAATATATAGACATAGGAAAGGGCATTTAACCAGTTTGCTATTCTAACTTCATAAATATTTCTTAAAATTTTTTGTCAATCCTTGGATAACTTCCATGTTTATCTTTCATTTGAATAGTTCTTAATATAAATTACATTTAAATTTATTATTTTGTTCAAGTTTTTATTGAAAGTTTGATTTTTGCCATTTTTTTTTGGGTTTGGGGATAGATGGGGGCTAGGTCCTATGCCACTCTTTTAATTCATAATAAAATTTCCATTTTTTTGATTGTAGAACCGAAAAGTTTTAAATTTTTTATTCTTTGAATTCCCAGGACTTTTTTGTCCGCTGAGTTCCACTACCAAATCCACCAATCTACCACTATCAATTTAATCATCCTTTTGGAGTTAGAAGGTGGGAATTCATCCATCCCCATAAACACATCAATTAAAAATCACTCCATCCATCCCTTCTACTTTTTCTATAACTACTTTTTTAAATAAGAAGATTTTGAAATTAGACCAACCAATTATTAAAATTATTTATTCTATTTTCTTCTGAAAAGCTTAGAGAAGTTGGTCTTCAAAAATACTTTAAGATAAAATTTATCCATTTCATTTTATGCTTGAGCATCTATTTGATGGATCAGAATTCATATCATTGTACCTTGTCAAAAGAGCCGAGAGGATTTGTTGTTGTTAATTAAGCAGAATAGAGGCTTAAAGAAAGATTAATGTGAAGGCTTGGGATTTAATTGAAGATTTTGAATCAAAGAGAATTTAACCCTTTAATATTCTGTAATAATGAAATCTCTATTTGACACGTTTAAAAATAATATTTCAGTGTTTTTTTATTTTATTTTATTATCATAAAAATATGCAACAGAAGTTGAAACTTACGCTTTTACTCCGGTCGTTTTTATTATGATTAAGATTTACTATTTTTTCCAGCCTGTACAAATTTTTTGTCATAGGTATTATTTTTTAAAGTAGAGATTTTAAAACGCACATATATAAATAAACATTTATATCAAGTTTTGTAAAAATATCATATTTGCCCACTATATTGGTAAGTTGTAAAATTTGGAAACTATCAAATATTAATTTCAATCCATTTTATAAAATTTTTTTATTGTACTCAAAAAGTCAATATAGAAACAACTTATTTAAATTTTAATTAATTCAAACAAAATCAATACCTTAGGCTTATTTAAAAGATAAAAAAATCAATTGACCTATTTAAAAGGGGTTGTTAAAAAAAAGGTATATTTAGGACAATAAAATAAAATTGTTGGAAAATCTTTAAATTTCGATAGCTGATATCATTTAAATTAATTTTAAAAAATACTTTACTGATATACTTTTTATAGATTTTTTTTTCGATTTTCTCAAAATTCGCTCAAACGATTTTGATTAAAATTGATAAAACAATTATTTATTAGATGATCTTTGAAATCTATTAACCTTTATCTCCCCAAAATTGTTTAGGGCCTAGATTACTCTTGACGTTTTTAGCCATTTTCTCTTAAACTACACTAATTTTTATAATTATTTTAATCAGAGAGAGCCCCTACACCTCTCTGTGAATTATTTGATTTCTCTTTGGCTTCAGAAAAGATTAAAAAAAAATTAATGAATGGTTTCTTTCTTTTTTTCTTGTTTATTTTAACGATTGTGTTGTGTGACGGCTCTTTATAAAAAATTGCTTGCTTTAGGGTTCCATTATAGAAAGGAGGTTAATTTATATTTTCAACTCGTGTTATTTTTAAATTTCTTATCTTAAAAATTGACATTTCAATATTTTCATTTAAGGTTGGTCAATTTTTAAAAGGAAATATAATTCACATTCCTTTGCAATTATCGTTTCCGGTCTTTTCTTAGGTTTATAGATGATCAACATTCACATATAAAAAGACTATATCTATGGTCAATTGAATTCTCTAAATAGAAAGGCTTTAATAATTAACAAATATATTATGCTGCTCACTTTAGCGAGGCAGCATCACATATTATTTTAAAGTTTTATTAAATTAAAAATACTTTAAAATAGTTTCACAAAATGTATTTTTGATAAATTCTTTTTTTTTTTTTTTCTTAAAAACGAACACCTTTTTGTTCTTGGCAGAGAATTATTAATACTCTTTAATATTAAATATTTTGCAGTATATTATATGAAAGTTTCAAATGATATTCTTTGTAATCTAAATTCTGAAGAGAGTAGCGTTTAGTGGCCGAATCGTTGAGTAGAAATTTTTTTTATTGGCTGCCTTCTTTGCAAAGGATGATGATTAATCCCCCGGAGTGTATTTGCTTGTCAATTTACAGGGGTTGAAATAATTCGCGAAAAATATGTAGGATTTATTGAGCTATTAAATCTTAAATTTTTTAAAGATGAGATTTATTTATTTAAAAATGTCGCAAAAGGGCCGCATTTAGCCTCAGGGGTAGTAATCTTTCGACACTATATCTCTGTGGAGAATTATTTAGGAGAAAATAATTTTTTAAGTGAAAATAATTTTTTAAATAAGAGATACAGAATTCGATTTCATTTAGAATTTTTTATACTTTCCTATTTATTTAAAAAAATATTTCACATTTAATTCGTTAATAAATTAATAACCTACTTATTATTCCATTAATTTTCCATAGCCACTCCCCCCAGCCCAGTGGCTAAGAGGTTAAAAATACTAACATTGTCAATATTGATAACCTTCAAAGGGGTGTGGATTCGGATTCCAAACAATCCGATGAAAATTTATTTAAATAAATTGGATTCCAATTGGTGTAAATAAATATGTCTGGATTCAAGAATGGTAATAAATATATCGTGTATCGTTTCAAGTCTCTATGGCCTTAGATGCCGAAAGGACTAAAAAAAAATCGATAAGATAATTCACCTACATATTTTTTTTTAATTAAGACAAAGTTATTTTTAATTATCGTTATAAAAATTTCTAAAACAAATATTTGTTGTTTTGCGAATATAAACAGAGTGTTTCATAAATAAGGACTTCTTATCCAAACAGAAAGTTGATATCCCACTTCTTACTTAATCTGAATTGATTAAACCCATCGAATGACATAATGTGTCCATTTAATCGAGCTTGTAATATATATGAACGCGCGAGTGTCACACTTTGAATATATTATTCAAGATTTATTATAGTCAGTACAAGCGTACTAGGGCCAAGAGGAGGGCGGTTGGGCTTGGGGGAAGGGAGGCCCTGAATTGTGCCATTTATTTTAATTTGCGTCGCGTGCCGCCCTCGGCCTTCCACCTCCTACGCCAAGTCTACATGCTGCTGCCTACTTGCGTCCTCTCTAAGGGAAGAGTAGTCTCTATTTTGAGACCCTAAGGCCAATATAAAATTTCCAATTTGAATCAGCAACTTTCCTCAAAAAAATTCTTAACAATTTATTATTATTCTTTTCCTTTGATTGATTGAAAAATAACATATGGCATCAAAAGTTATAAAGAACATTTCAAACCATTTAGAAAAATACGCCTATGGTAAATAAGTTAAAGTGGACGCAAATAAATTTGACTGTTAAAAGGGGATTAAAAAATTTGAAGGGCTGCTGTATAGTAAAATATTTTTTCATCTAAAAGCTTAATATATAAATCGGGAGTGGCTCCTTTCGACTATCTCGTATACATATATATATATATATAGATGATTTACTACGATTTTTAGAAAAATACTTCAGGTACCATTTCCGGTAGCAGGAGATAGCCCAAAGGGATCAAATTTCTGAACGATTACAATACTCTTCCTATACCCATCACTTGCTACTTTATAGTGATAGTAAACATCAAT
>JAAAKE020028437.1:0-10054 GCA_010014785.2 Anisolabis maritima | reverse complement strand
GCACTAATGACACACACCATTCCCTGCCGGTTTCGGGTTCTCTAACCCATTCCCGGTCACCCTCCCCAGTCCCCCCCTGTCTGTATTGTTTATTACTAATTTAAATATTTTATGATTGTTTTTAACATATAATACTAGTAGAGCTTAATAAATCCAATTTTAAGTTAATTTATTTATTATATTTCATTATAAAAAATATTTGTTTTCAATAATTTAATTAATTAAATACATTTTTCAGTCAATCAATTATAAATATAAGTCTGGTGTGAAAACCGCACATCACAAAACTTTCTCTTACATACTTAGATGAAAAAAATTCCTGAACTAAATTTTGTGTCGACATTTTTTTTTTTATGCGAGTATATCACTACCCAAGAGACTGATACCATTGCACATGTCCCTCCCATCTCCAAAAATCTTTTATATTGTCATCGCAAGTAGGTCCACTAAAAATATTGCAATGTAATACTGAGGATGGCAAATGGCGGAATAAAGTGATATAGAGTGAACCTGAGAAAGGCGGCTGATTTTTCTTTTCTCCGAGTCCTTACATGATTTAAATAAATTTTTGCTACTTTGGAGGGGAAGCGAACTACTGACCTTTAGAATGAGAGGCGAGATCTCTACCACTTCCCCAAAGAGCAGGGGCTAGCCGGAGAGTAATATTTATAAATAAAAAATATTTAATTACCAATTATATTTTATTTTTTATAAAACATGGGATTTAAAAATATATTTTTATATTTTTATACCGTGGAATTGAGTTGATGGGATTCTTAAAATCTCAAATTGAAGGCCACTAACTATTTTGAAGGAAAAAAAAAAAAATGATTAATACTATTTAAAGCTTATCTAATTTATTGTATGTTCAATTTAATCAAAATCGTGAGAGTAGTTTAGGAGAAAATCACAATCAACATAAAAACAAAGGTGCAAAGGTAAAGTGGGTTCCAAACAATGTTGAGGCGGATAAAGAGCATTTCATCTAAAAAAAATAATAGATATATAAATTTTAATCAAAATTGTTAAAGCGGATTTTGAAAAAGATTAAATTCTCAAGATCTAGAATATTTTCCAAGAATTTTTTCTTTTCCTAATACCTACAGCTAATGGAAACAAAATCTACTTATATCTATTTATAAACAGACGCGTGGTCTAAAAATATATTAAAACATCATTAAAGGACACTTTAAAATTAGATTAATCTTTAGCCAACAAATTGGAAAAAGGGAGATTTATCATTCACTTATTAAGAATATGTAATTAGACGCTTTTGTCTAATTTAATTAATTCATCTCCCTTCAAATGGCTCTTTCTAAACTGTTACTAGTTTTCCCCTATGCATTCCAAATGAATCTTCACAAATGGAAAATCAACTTTTATACCTATTACATTTGAAAGAAACTTTTACTCCGTAAGATCCTTCTGTTCTTCTTAGGACGAAAATAGATTCAAAGAAAAGGATTTTTTTGCCTGGTTCTATTCTATATTAGATAGAACGGACGCAGGTCATTAACGTCTCAAGTCGTGAAGAAGGAAGGGGTTTAGTCCTTGCTCGAGGCCACAAGCAACTTTGGAGAAGATGACGTGTTCGTGTGTTTTATATATATATATATATATATATATATATATATATATATATACACTTATACTTAGATACACTGAGACAAAACAGCAAAAACATCACGTGCCAGCAGAAAACTAACCTGAAGAGAACTTATTCATTTGACCTTTCTGCTTTTGTTTGTTGTTGAGCACTAGCATTTATGTGCAAATCATAAATATCGAATTCCACTTAAGATATTAAAATTCAATATTGATTATCTATTAAGCAAGAATTTTATTATACCTTATAAAAAAATAAGTAAATGATCTTATGGCCTGTGTGAATACAAATTCATTATTTAGCTAAATATTGAAAAAGCCACTTCCTCTAAATATTTTTTAATTAGTGCTTAAATGAAAATTTTTTTTAGTCATTTACATAAGGAGCTAGCTCTATTTTGAGTTTTAGAAAATATATTAAAAATATTTACATATATATGTTAATTTAGTAACATTTTTTTTTAAATCCTCTGAGAAGGAGTCGTTATCGCCGTTCTGCAAAGGCAATCCGTGTTCGTATCCCAAGGATAACAGGATTTTTCTTAATGTTGACAAATTCTCATATACACTATCCCCCTCAAAAGTAATTGGACAAACTATATCTTTTGTTTTTATCTTAATTGTTAATTGAAATTCAAAATCATCAAATTATTAATAATAGTAATCGTACGTATTTTTCGGAAGCCTTTTCGACGGTGCTGAGAAAATTCCTCCTCCTTTTGAAAAGTTAGAGGGACTAATGAATTTTGCTGACTCCCTCCTCGAAAGTTTTCCTGGCTATATGCCTTGATCTTTAAAGAAGGAGATGGGGAAGGGTCCATATCTCTTAGAGTTAGCAAAATGACATCTATTTTTTTTTTTATCTAAAAAAAAATAAATAAATAAAAAATAAAAATTTTTCTCATTTTTGGGTTCAACACCTACCTAAAAATATCCCCTCCCCAGTTTACTTCATTATTAAATTAAAATTAAATTTATTTTATAAAAGTATTATATCTGAAACAAATAATAAAAATTATATAAACTATGATATAATCATTTGATGGCCGTTACACCTCTCGGTTCGATTTTTTTTTTATCCTCAAGCAATTATTTTCTCACTATTCTTTCTTTTCTCTTTCCCATTTTTTTCCCCATTTTTTCTATCATCAAACTTCAAGATTATTAAAATCTCTTTTACCAGATTATCATAAAGAATTTTTCTTTTAAAGAAAGATTTATTTCAAACAAATATTCAAGGCGATTAAAATAAAATGGAATTTTTTTTTTAGTAGAAATAATATAGTCATACTATTGTGATCAATCAATGACAAATGGCAACCTGATCTATTAATTGACCGGAACTCTCTGAATTAGTAACAGTGAAATTCAATAGAGGCTAAGCAAAAAGAACGGATATTGGATCGATCCACGTTTAAAACATTTCCATTGCCATTCATTTGTTTGTATTTTATAGTATATCTGTTTTTTTTTTTTATTATTATTTTTCCTTTCTTCGAGAGAATATATTATACATTCGCTCTCTATATTGCATTTCTTATAAGAATATTTCTAAAGAAAAATAAAAATATCTCAAAAGTAGAAAATATTTTTAAATAAATTTTTTAGTCAATAACTTAAAGCTTAAAACTTCAAATATAATAGCCTATAAGTAAATGAAATAAATTTTATACTCTTGGATCGGAGGTAGAGGTCTCACTTCATTTCCCAGTCAGTGATCCACTTCCCGTCCTGAGTGACAAATTTTTTAAAATTATTTTGGTTACTTATTGAATTAAAAAAAAACATGGTTGAAAAAAAAAACAGCTTCAAGGGTTGCTGATTATTTGATTTGATGTTTATTAGGAAATGGAGAAAAAAGACATCTGCAATGAAATAAATTTTAATGAAAATATTTAAAATTATCTATAAAATAGTAGAGATAAAATTTTATGTGAACCTATCTCTTAATTAATAAAACATGAACATAACAGTGGAGTGGGGATAAGCAGGCTACTTTTTCGTACAAATTAAGAGAATCATCCATAAAAAATTAATCTGCACCAAGGATGAAGTGCGTCAGCATTTCGAAATATTTTCATTAAAATTTCATTATAAATTGGATCAAAAGCATCTGTTTTTTTTTTTATTCTACATTTTTTTGAAGAAACCAAATTTTTTTGCTTGTTTGAAACTAGACAACCCAAATGACCAACATACTAATGTATTTTTTGGTTAATTGCTCCAGAATTTATTTAGAATGATCACACATGCTTTCTAGGGAGACATAACAATTGCGCTTGCGAGGAGCTCTCGAGCATTCAATGGAAAAATCAATTAGTGAATTGGTTATTCGAGTTACCTACCTTCCAGCAAGCGAAAACGAACAAATTTATGTATTATTATATAGAGCCTTATTTATAAAAACCAATTGATTTAAATAAAATTTTTATCGAATTAACTGAAGATCTGACCCATCCACTAACTTTTAAAGTTATAAATGTTGACATCCAACATATTTAACTTTTCGGGGGGTATATATTTATTAAGAACAAATTTGATTTGTCTTATTTTATTTTTAACTTCATTTTTAAAATTTGAATAAATTAAACGTTATGCACATTTTTCTAGAATATTCTCTTTAATATTTATAAATTTTCAAAATGTTATACACAAAACACTATCGATCACTTTTGTTTTTAAAATCTAATTTCTACTAATGTTGTGAAATTTTTTGTTAAAAAAAAAAAAAAAAAAATTTACAGGTTTCTATGCTAATTTACAAATGGACTTGGCTCTTATGTCATTAGATAAATAGAAGTTTCGTTTTGCCAAAGTAGTTCGACATTTTTTCCCATTGGCTAATGGCAATTTCCTTCTAGAACAGAGACTAACAAATAGATTATATCCCAAGGGAAGAGAAAAAAGATTTAATTTTTGATATTAATCCACTTCTCTAAATCTTCTCGAGATTTTTTTTTTTTTTTTTAAGAAACCAAATTTATTGATTCATTTAATTTTCGTTAAAAAAAGATATAAATTAAAAAAATATTCCAATAAGTTAATCTATATTCTCTATAAATCAAATCATATTTAGAATCTGGATTAGTGAACCGGAGATTAATATTCACACAAGGCCCTCCAAATCAGATTCGAGTTCGACGCCTGATTGTTCACGGACTTGATCAGATCAAAAATAATCTTTGCTAATTAAGAAAGGGAATTTGTAAAATTATTAGACAGCTCACTCAACAAATAACATAGTTTCTACCAAGGAAAAAAAAATATGATCAATAGAAAAAATATAGAAGATAAATGATTGAATTGAACTTTTATCCAGAAATTATCTAAAAATATATCTTTTAATTTTTTTATTCTGGTTTTGTCATATTTATATTAAGGAGAAAATATAAATAATTATCATTGATAATAAAAAAAATTTATCCCTAAAATGACATGACCCGGAACTCTCGTTTATTACCATAAACTCGCCTAGGGAAGCTTTTTGAAGGCACCAAGTGAGAAATGAATTACTCTTTCAGGCGATCGAATTTGTTTTATTTAAAACATCATCAGGCGTTGCGTTAAGAAATAAATATAAAAAACAAATCCACTATGCACAAACTTTTCTTTGCCAGGATATGGAGACAAATTAAAGTTTATACATAGATTTGTATACTTGATGATGCTTTAAATAAATTAAAATCGATCGTCTGAAAGAGTAATTCATTTCTCACTCAACGCTCCCCCACCTCTTGGAATATTCCGACGTCATCATGGAGTCATACATATCGGCATTCTATCTTCAGAAGTGCATAGGGAATCATTTTGTCTCTCTTCCCAAGATTCAAATTAAACTACATTACTAGTGGTGTTAACAATATAACTTTTGATGTGAATCTTGGGTCTTAAGTTTGGTTTCTTTTCTTTCTTAACCGAAAAATAATTCATATAAATAAATTTGTGATAATCTCGTTTCAGAATTTGTTAATCATTTGTTAAGTTATAAACTTCAAAAAATAAAGACAAAGTATACCTTTTCAAAGTTTGAAATTATCTTGATAGTTGATTAATTTATTCGAATGTATAAGATAACAAATCTCATTCTTTTCTATTTACTTTATTCTTATATTTGAATTTCTCCTCCTCGTTAAATATAGCGGCTTGTTAAAAAATGTACCTTTGTTATATCTGGTCTTTAGAAAAGTTTATTTTTGTATTATTCAACCGTAGTTAACAATAATTTTTCGTTTTTTACAATGATTTTCCTTTAGGACATATATAAAGTTTACACCCTAAACAAGAGAATTTTTTATAGTCTTCTCGGTCGGATGTTAAGTAACATGTAAGCAAAAGAGAGTTAAAAAAAAAATTTTTTAAGGCGGAGGATAAAATTACTAAAATAAAATAGTAAGTTTGATACAGAAATAATAAATTAATAAGGGAAGAATATAATTAACTCTGAGAAAAAATTTAATCTTTAACAACATAAATAATATTATTATTTTTGAAAAATAATTGAACTTTTATATAAAGCATTTTCTCCAACTTCTCCTCAAAAGTGGATAAGTAGCAACAGTGACATCATTAATAGCCATAATATTAATCCATATAAATTTTTTTTTTTCTTTTAAGTCAAGTATTTATCCTCTCCCAGGATAAAACGCTATGAAAAAACCACACAGTAATTAACTGCAAGTTTCCATTTTCCGCAGATCGTGGGAATAAGGTCGCCCAGTAAAACTAGTCTAGTATATGAACGATAATAATATTAGCAGGTTTGCACCAGAGAGACTAGTCTAATTTTTTTAAAGAATTCAAGTTGATTAAAAACAGTAAAAAATTCTCAAATATTAATATGTATTTTATTTGTAAACTATACCCCTATACGCCATTTCATGTTCGTTTCCCGACCTGAACAATAAAATTATTTTAAATAATTAACTACCAATTGAAATAAATATTATGTATATATGTAGCTATAAATTATTCTTCAAATTTTCTCTCGAGACAAAATAATGGTACATAGAAATAGATAATGATTTTTTATTTAATGTTTTTTTACCATTTTTTTTTTCACAACTTATAATTTTGGTGAGAATTCATAATAATTATAATTAATATAATAAATAAATAAAATTATTTTTCTTTCACAAAGCTATCTATCGATTATCATATTTATCAAAATGTCTTTTCTAAGCATCGAATTTTTTATCAAAAGAGCCCCATATTTTTCTTTTTGATATTTATATAGTCTATTTTTTTAAATTTTATTTGAATTTTAACTTTGAAGTGTAATTCAAAAGAAAAAAATAAAAGAAAGCATATATATGCTCTTTTAATGAAATAGAATTTATCATATTTTTATATTTTTTAATCTTAATATATTTGTAATTTATATGAAATAACCAACTTATTGAGATAGGGCAAGTGTTGGTCCGGACAGTAAATTAGCGAAAACTTGACGGGCCGGAGAAAAGAGAAAATAAATAAAATTATATATAATGTTTATTATAATTATAGCTATTACATTTTTGTGTGAACGCCCGCCGATCGATAATGGAATTTTTCTTCTATAATATCTATATATTTTTAAAGTCTAATGACCGCAGCCAAAAATAAATAAAAAAAAAAAGACATCCTCTTCTTCCCTTTTTATGAGGCATCTCCCCTTGCGTCGGGCCTTTCATCTAACTTCTTGACTACGAAATGCGCCGTGGAAAAAATAAGGTCAAATAAGAATTGATTTTATTAAAAATACCTTAAAATGTTTCGCAACTAACCAATGGGTGCATAAATTTGTTTGTTTTTGTTTGCTGAAAGATAGGCCAATCAAATGACTAATTTACTAATGGAGTGAGTCTCATAAATCTACATAAAAATTTTAATTTCTTTTAAATCAATTTTATTTGGCAATAATGTATTTATTTCGAAGAAAATCAATTTGAACCCTCAAGTGGTCTCAAAATCAAATAACCAATCATTCGTTGGTCATAAACTAACAACCAAGAGAGAGAGAATGTCGGAAACATATGACGAAGTAATATTAGTATTCAGCCTTTAGAAAGAAGATTAAAGGGCCTCGAAGTCTATAGTTGAGTCAAGGAATATGCCCCTCCTGTGCAAATGGATCAGAAATTAATAATCTACAATTCCAGGGAAGATATGGTTGGCCTGGGCTTGACAGACGGCAGTTTTGTATGCGCATAAAGACACGCCTTTCGTTGGGGAACCCTCTTTCGCTCGGCTTCGTCGTCTCATTAATATCTGACATTAAACGGTCCGTGGAAAAAGATAAGACTTGTTCGTCAGTGCAAGTTTAGCCAGCCGAGTACGAAAAGCTTTCCTCCTGGATTTAATTAAGATTACCATCAAAAACGATTTTAACCGCGGGTACATTTTTCGGTGATAGAGTTGCCGATAATCCACACTTTAGAAATTACAGGGTCTTAATTAATGCCACCCTTGGCGTCCTCAAAAAGCTTCCTTCTCCCTGTTCAACAATATCGTAGGGAAAAGATTGGGGGAGAGGAATTTTATTTTAATGAAAGAGCCAAGTAGTCAATCAGGAAAGAAATAAAATAAAGAGATGTCTTCTTCTTCTTTTATATTAATCAGTGAAAAATACTAACTTATAGGCCATCCTGCTTCATTTAAAATATAAAAAATAAATTATATAAGGCTAAATTTTCTGTCGTGGAAGAAAATACTATCCATGAAATAAACGAAAGCTTATTATATTAAAAATTAAATTATATATTTCTATTTTTTTTTTTAAGGAAATGCCTTTAATTAAAGATATAAAAACCCTTAAATACTAACAAAAAAAAAAAAAAGTTCACTGCTTTATCCCTGGTGCATCGTTGATCTTTTGCACACACCATTTCCATTCGCTCTATGGCTCCCGGCAATATATATATATATATATTGGACTGCCATCCATATATGCATCTAGGTATATATTTTCTTTTTGACAAGAACCAGTTATTAGTGTCAAAAGTGATGATTTAGTTTCTGATGATAGCTGTTATAGTCTGCCGAAACATTATCTGTCAAATAATGAAAAACAATAATTAAAACAAAAATTTTTATAAAATACCTACATTTGACACTACTACATGGTTCTTACTACTAATAAATAAGAAAATACTCAAGAAAATAGTCAAAGAAACAATTTTCATTATTGTTGTGCACATTTTAAGCCCAGGATGCGACTACATATTATTAAAATAAAATTTCTCGATATTTTATCAGATATGACATTTCAGAATTGGCATATAATAAACAATATATATTTATTTAAAGATATATTATGTAAATTGTTAATATATCTTTTTCTTGAGAAGTGACATATAAAATGAATTTTGTAACTATAATGTAGATATAGGATAATAAAAAATATCATTCAACCACATTCAAAAGAACGATAAATTTTTTTTTAATATATAATTAATTCTAGATATCAAATTCCTTTTTTTTTGGAAACATTATCATTTTCTCGTAAATATCCAAATATAAAAAGTAATCTTTTGAAAGAAATTATTTTTTTGGCAAAGGAAATGGAATTTACGAATAGAAAGAGAGAAAAAAAAACAATGAAATTTATTACATTTACTAGCAATTGAGTTTCGATGGCCTTTGTATAAATTGTGTCGTTTTCTCATCTCGAATGGATTAGCAGCCGCCGCCTCCCACGATCTTTTTAGAAGGGGCCTGAGGTGGCAGAAAAAATCTTTTCGTTTAGGAATCTAATAAGAGTCGTTGCTATATAATTATCTCTGCCCATATCTCACCACATGTCGAACGATTTTTTTTTTAATGGAATTCTCGAATGGTTGTCGCCGGCTGATACATGGCGCTCTTGCATTGTCCACCCTGTCATTTGGCAACCAAGGGAGTTTTTTTTCCATTGTATGTGTAGTATTTGGTGAGGTTTTGAGCCTGGTCCCCTAACCCCTCCTGATCCCAGACCAGACTTGGCCAATGAATGGCAAAAACAAAGCTGCATCTTCCCTCCTCTCCTCTCCTTCCCAATTATAATCCATAAAAACAGCTTTTCTGAAAATGTCATCTGACCGATTATAACATGAATATATGTATGCACTGTGTTGAATTTCAAGTGGCTGACATTGATTCGTGCTTGAAGGATGGATGGTTAGAGGATAACAGCCGGATGATTAATATACAATGGACTCGTTTTCTTTTTTTTTTTTCTCTTTCCAATATATTCAATAACGTAAAAGTTATTTTAATTACATGTTGAATGGCATTAATCAATGTCTAAATTACAGGATGGTATATATATTTGTAATGTTGTTTTTATCAGCCAATCAAAGAGAAAACTCAATAAGATAAAAATTTAAAAACATGTATTTATTTTTTATACTTGAATCCTAGCGTCTTTTTCTGCATAATATCATATTGTTAAGCAGATTCCTCTTTTATATCTAGTTTCCAACCCGGAACTGAT
>JAAAKE020028404.1:0-10055 GCA_010014785.2 Anisolabis maritima | reverse complement strand
GATTGTTTTTGCTAGATTTTTGAATTCATTATATTTTCTAAATAGATACATTTAAATTAATCTAGACATTTTCACAAATTCCTCTTTATTTTATAAATTTTCAGATCAGAATTTGTATTTAGTAATTATATATCAAGATTTGTTTAATGTGAATCATTTAATGTAATATGTAAGTACATAAGTATATAATTCGAAGCAAGTGAGTGATGATGAAGATGAGGAAGAGGTGGAAGGAGGATGGGGGATGTAACAAGTTTAGAGGGTTTCGATTGGAGAAGCGGTCGGTTGATTTTATGAGGAATGAGAAACACACACACACATACACACACATATATATATATATAGAAGAGAAGGGAGTGGGGAGATACACACATAGGAAGTAAATCATTAAATATTCAACAGAGTTAAAAGCGAGGCGAGTAAGCGAGATTATGGCGGGATGGCATCTATGCGTATATATATATGTCAATGTATGCGTGCGTGCGTATATGTGTGTGTTGTCGCTCACTTGGAGTAACGAACATAAGACGACTATCATGATTACCCAATGAACACATTTTATAGAAATTAGATTCGAAAATGAAGTGTAAATGCATTTTAATTAAGTTTTGAAAGCCATTTTCTTCTTACGTTGTCTTTACTTTAGGAAGGACAGGAGGAGAAGAGTTTTCTCTTCAAACTAACTAGTAAAAGGAGAGTGGGGATGGAACACCAGCCACCCCACATAACATGTCAAAAAGTTTAGTTAATAATTGAAAATTCCTACTTTTACTTAAAAGAAATTAATTAAATTAAATTAAAAAAATGAATTCTTAACTTGCTGGCTTTTGTCATTTCTCAAAAATTGTTTAAAAAAAAAAAAAAAAAACATTAAATCCTAAAGATGTCATCGTCGTCTTCTATTATTAAATTCTTCTTTCAACAATCAAAAATATACTAAGGAGAAATTCCTTAAATTGTCTTCTTCGATTTCATCACGAAACTATTAAATATTTGTAGAAAGTTTTTTTGACGTAAATAAATTTAGATCCTAAATGACAATTTCGGGTCAACGAAATTATCGATTAAGTGTTAAAAGTAGTCAAAAATAATTGTTATCATTAAAATGTTTATGTATAACAATGACACTTTGTACTTCAAATATGAAAGATAATTATTATAATTAAACAAAAATTATCTCCTCTAAATAGAAGAAGAAAAATTAAAGTTAAAATCTTTTTAAGTTTAAAAATTTTTTTTTGTTTAAGATATATATTTATTTAAAAAAAAATTTAAGTCAGAGGTAAACACGTGTTCTCCACAATCAGCGCATAGCCACTTTATAGTGAAGAAGCAGAGTGGCGCAGCGGAAGCGTGCTGGGCCCATAACCCAGAGGTCCGTGGATCGAAACCACGCTCTGCTAGTTATTTTTTTTAATATACAAATCATTTAAACAGATTAAAATTTTTTCTTTTAATTTAAAAAATTAAAAAAATATAGAATATTTAATTTTTCATTTAAGAAAAATAGTACGTAAAATAAATAATCTATTTAAAAACACTATTAGCCCTGTCCCTTGGTGCAGAGGTAGAGCATTCGCCTCACAAACCAAAGGTCAGTGGTTCGCTTCCCGTCCTAAGTGACAAAAATTTATTTCTATTATATTGGCTACCAATTAATAGAAATAAATAAGGACGGAGTCTAAATGGCCTCAGATGCCGAAAAAGACTTAAAAAAAAAAAAAATAATAAAAAACACTATTATAATTTAATTCTTGTCCCTTTTTTATTTGCCCAACATTATGTTGGGTTATTCTTTCTTGCCCCTCTTTTGAGTTCTTGATTGAAATAAAAAAAAAACAGTCCTAGTTATGAGATATATCGGACTTAGAGCCACCTAGGCAACTCGGTGAGGTATTCAGCCCTCCCAAAGCTAAAAAAAATTGCAAAAATCAATCAATCACTATCAAAAATATGAAATAATTACAAAAATGATTTATCTAATAGAAACCACATAATAATTAATAATAGAAATAATAGAAATAAAAAAAAAAACACAAAATTAACCACTCTCATTTATCCTCCCCCCATTAACAGAAGCTACGCTATTGTATCAAAATAATACAAAATTAAATATAAAATGCATTTATTTCTTTAGGAGGGAAAAATAATGAGATATTTTTATTCGACTAAAAACCTCTTAAAAACATTTTAAGAAACTAAAAAAAGATATAAAATTTTCACAAAAAAAAAAAAAAATACAAGGAAAACAACGATACTTTTAGATAAAAATTATTATTATTATTAATTATTTCCGATATACATAGTGGCCTAAAAATCACCATTCCATTAAAAAATTCATTATTTGATTAATATTAATTAATTTATTAAGGAGTCATTTAATTACAATGACATCATTTAACATAAATATCTCAATAAAACTTACCATCAATGTGGTTAGCATTTTAATAGGAGAAAGTAAAAAATAGGCATCTTTAAAACAATTAATAAAAGTGATTTTTACTTTTTTTTTTTGTCTTTTCGACATCTGAGGCCATATAGACTTTAAGCGATATACAATAAATATTAATTATGATTCATGTAATCGAAGCATATTTATTTATATCAATTGGTATCCAACTGATTTAAATAAATTTTCATCAGACTGTCTGGGAACAATAATGACAATATCTTTAACCTCTCGATTTAAATAATTTGATAGTTAATATGCACATTTTACACAAATTACACTCAGAACGGGAAGCAAATCACCCAGATCATGAAACAAGATTTTTATCCCTGCTCTAAGAAACAGGACCTAGTAAAATTTATATCCAAGGAAGCTCGAAATTTTCATATAAATTGTTAATTTTAGTTTTATTTTAAAAATAAAAATCCAAATTTTGTTAGTATTTTAATGTTCCCCCTCTTCCCTAAAAAATATTTAACTACACCATTTCATAATTTAAGACATTTTACATTTAATTAATTTCTAAATCTTCAATTAAAAGTGTTTCAATGATGATAGAGATTAGAAACAAATTTATTTTTATTTTAATTAAAAAAGACAAAATTTCCTTATCCTATATTAATTGAAATAAATCTAAATACTTTTCTTTTCTAAATATAGATACAGGTTTATAAATATAGTTGACGAATTTATAGCCTAAAAAGAGGAGAAGGGGTAGAAGGGTTAAAATATTAATGAAAAAGAGGTGCCCTTTTGGATGTTGTTAACAAGCAAGTGTCACCGTCAAACACACACATACACATAGACATATACATACACGCACACGCGCCCCGTTTTTAATTAGAATCTGAAATTCCCCGAGCGCTGATAAATTATTTCAATGTCTGCCGCCAGGGAGGGCGACGAGCGGCGGCGCCTCCTTCGTCTCGTCCCGGTCCTGGGGAAATATCCAGCTGAAAAATGGGAAGCGCACTAATAAAAAGGGGGTCTTATTCCCTCCTATTTTTTGTAGAAGGTTACTAATATTAAATTAGCAAAAAAATATCATTAATTTAAGATATTCCACATTTCTTAGATTATAATTGTTTTAAAAATGGGGTTAACATTCTTATTCATTTCAATCCGACACCTATTCAGGTACGATTAAAGTTTTTTTTTGCATCTGAGGTGATTTAGACTCCATATTTATTTAAATTAATTATTATCCAATATAGTTTATATACCGACCGAATGACTCTTTAAAAGTCATGACATTCTCTCTCTCTCTTTAAAGGACCAGGGATTGACAATAAATATGTTCACCTTATTTTTTTTATTCTGTAAGTGAGTCATATAGACCAGTGGTTCTCATTCTCAGGAACCGGTGCCTATCCATCAGAAATTTTTCCCGGTTTTAGTAGTATCTTTTTAAAATTTTTTATTCATATTATCTTAGTGTCAACGTAAAGTCAAAAAATTTATGAAGTTGACCAAGAATAAACTATTTATGCAACTTATTTTAAAAAATTTCAAAATTTAATATAAAAAAAAATAGTTGAGAAACGGACTACTAACCCTTGAATACCTTTTTTTTTTTTTAATTTTTATTTTATTTATACTCTTTTTGAGGTCCCTGAGTTAAAAAAAATGAATTTCTACCTTTGTGTGTGTGTGTGTGTGTGTGTGTGTGTGAGAACAGGATTTCTCACAAACGAAAAAAATTTCTAGGCTGAACTTTTATATTTAAGGAATATATTTTAAATTTTAGGTACCTTGCTTACACCTTTTGAATAAAATCGGCTAACGGGTACTAGTACTTTACTAATGCACTTTTTTTTTTAGTTTTTTCGATTTTCTCAAAATTTGCTTTAACGATTTTGATTAAAATTCATAGAACAATTATTTTTTAGTTGATCTTTAAAATGTATTAACCCTTTCCCTCCCAAATTGTATGGGACCACATTACTCTTATAAGTTTTTAACTTTTTTGTATTCTTCTCTTAAACTTCTCTAACGAAATCAATTAAATTAGCTGTAATACAAAAAATATGGTGTGATAGCACATCGCATAACTTTCTCTTACATAAGGTAAGGAAAAGTGCACTTATCACAACAAATTTTTTAATTTTAATTTTATGATTATTATTTCTATACCAACTCTATTTATATTTGCATTTTGGAAATTTTTAAAAATTATTATTCCAAATTTTTGTTTCTCGGATAAATGAAGGTTGACTTTAGGGCTCCGGGTTTTTAAAAGAAAAGTGAACTATCTGGGCAACCAAAATCGATTATTAGAATCTCATATAATCCACCTCTTTTTATATAATTCTTTACATTGAGAGAGGAGAGTTTTCTTTTATAAAGTTCAAAAACTTACGTATGATACGATTCATAGCAACTTTTAAGGATGGAAATTTTTTTTTACAATAATTATTGATTCATACTCTGCCAAATTCATAAAAAATTATTGTTTTAAAGAAAAAAAAACAAAAAATTATTAAATATATAAAATCTATGCACATGATGACTTTATAAATGGAAAGGAAGATCTACTGCATTAATAGTATTAATATATATATAAAAATGCAAAAAATAAATAAGGCATCCCCTTCATTGGATACCAATTGGTAGAAATAAATATTACACTGGATTACATGTATCGTAAATAATATATATTGTATATCGTTTAAAGTATATATGGCCTCAGATGCTAAAAAAAAAGTTTATTAAATAATTTTTCCTTCCTATATATCTATAGGATATCTGGTGTTTATGATTCCAGGTTTTCTATATTGCTATATAGGCTTATTATATTATAAATTATAAACCAAAAAAATGGAAACAAATTCACAAATTAATTGACTGTTCATATTTTTCTCTTTTGATTATTTATTTAGATTTTTCTATAAACTGAATATTTTTTAAATTTGATTAAAAAATATGATAAATGCATTAATGATGTTAGTGTGATCCTCTCTTGGGATGCTGGAATCCATTTGAGATCAAGCATCCATCCGTCCGTCCGTGAAAAATATAATCTTAGAGCATTCTCCCCGGAGAAATTAGAGTGGCGGTTCTTCCTCCTTCTCCAAAGAAACCACCACTTTGCTGCTAATATACATACATTAACCAAGAGAGTCACTTTAGCTTTGACTCTTTAATAAATTTCCAATGGATAATCAGAAGATAATAAACCCATACCATACCATAGTAAATTACTCATTATGTACTTTGATTTTTTACATTTAATAAATCTTTCGCTTTTCTTTTGAACTATAATTTTTTATGATCTTTTTGGTCGACTTTTTGGGTGCAACTCACACCTTTTCTAAATATTATTCACAAACACAAATTTAATTTAATGGTGTAATTAATATAATATTTTAAATAAATATATCATTTTGCATGTGAATTGAGTTGTACACGAAAATATAAATATTTTTCACTGCATGCTTACATTGCTCTGAAAACTGCACAATCTTTTCATCTTTTATATTTGTTTAGCGTCTAGATTAGATTGTACATAAGGATTTTACACATGTGTATGTTGTTCCAAAAAAGAGAAAGATCACCCTTGAGTGCTCTCTCTGTCAGCTACTCATAGAGAAAGTAATGATGTAAGCCTTCTTTAATATAATTTATATATATAATTTAAATATATATATTAATACTATTAATTTACTTTGAACTAATTTATATATATATATATAGGTATTTTCTGATAAATTGGTTTCAACTGTTTACCTCTAATATATTAATATATATTATTTCATTGTTTGGTTAGACAAATTTCAAAAAAATTTAAGGGAGGGCCTCACCATTGCCTTTTTTTTGGGCATATTACTAAATATAAAGTTTATAAAGGGTACATATTTTTAAAGGATAACATCTTCCTAAAAGATTGAAAATTTTTTTTTACTCTTAACTTTGAAGGAATGATTATAAAATTATCAAAAAAATAATATAGAAGAAAATTTTAAATGAGCCACTACTTAGTAGGGAGTAAAAAAATTTTATTTCATTTTAAAGATAGGGTAGGTTATTTCCAATAATACCAAAAAACAAACTTTTTCAAAGAAATGGTATTCTTCGGGGTGTGTACCCGCGCTAGGGGGTTGAAAGCATATTTAAATTTATTTTAATTCTAGGTGAGGCAGATGTATTTCAAAAATCCAAATAAACAAACCTTTTTAGCTAAAGATATAATTTTAGGATGTCCCCTCCCCCCCTCCCCTCTCAATAACAGATGAATAAAATATTTATTTTTTTTTAAAACAAAGCTTTTATTGGGAAATGTGAATTTAAAGGGAGACCCGCGCTGAGGGGGGAGTGGAAATAAATATTTAAATGAATCTTAATGCTATTTGGGACAGATATATTTCAATAATAAAAAAAAAAATTATTTCGAATGAGTTCTAATAGAACAATTTTAAGTAAGAGTAAAAGAGAGAGAGAGAGAGAGAGAGAGGAAAAACACACGGCAGAGAGGCCAGTCAGTTGTTTCGAAGTCATCACAGGAACCAGAGGGTAAGGGTCGTTCTCCTAGTCATTTAAATGAATGTAACTTGTGCTGCCAGCCATCTTTATCTAAAAATATTTATTCCAATATTTACCATTTTCATATTGGAATAGGAATTAAAATGAAAAATAATATTTTAATAATTAAATGACCAATTTTTTACTTGTTAAAAAATTATATAAAGTTGTGATTAAGCGAACCTTCTCCCTCTCATAAAAAGCGATATTCCTTTAATAATAAATAAAATAAATAAATAAATAATTCGTTCTCTTTTTTTTTAATTTATAAAAAAATATATTTTCTTCCCTTTCAGGCTAAAACATTAAAAAAAAATAACGAATTTTTCAATATTAAAAAAAATATAACATCTCAAGTTTCATATCACAAATAATATTGCCAAAACGATCACCCCTTCCCACCAACGCTTTTAGAATCCATCAGTGGTATTTATAGCTAATGATAAAAAAAATCTGGCGTGACTAATAGCACGTCATACAACTTTCTTTTATCTGATTAAACAAGAGAAAATAATATTGTATATTCTCTCACCAGATTGTTTGTTTTTTTTTTTTTGTCAATTTCAACATCTGATAATATTTTGGCTCTGTCCATATTTATTTAACCAATATAATTTTATATATTTTTTCATAAGAAAGAAGGTTACAGTATAAAAAATAATAATAGTAAATAGTGGGAATGAATAAAGTTTTTTTTTATACTTTTAGTACCAACTTTTAACTGTAAACAAAAATAATTAAATAAAGGTTGACCTTAATGAGAAAAGAAAAAAACAATTCAAAATATACATAGCCTCCTTCCAGTGGACGAGAGGACAGAGGTATTGACATGGTCACTATTGATAACCTTCAAAGTCAAGAGTAGTGAGTTCGGACTTCGGGTCCTTTGAAAATTTATTTAATTCAATTGGATACTAATTGGTATAAATAAATATGTCTAGATAATTTGTATCCTAATAACTATATACTGAATATATATCTATTATAGTCTTTAAGGCCTGAGTTGCCGAAAAGACAAGAAAAAATTCTAAAATTCATTTCAAAAAAATCAATCTTTTATAATTAAAAATAAAAAATTTATGATGAAAAAAAATAAACAAGGCAAAAAAAGTTGATAATGAGAATTATTTTATTTTATTAAGCATCTCAATTAATTCCCTGGAACCCCTCTCATGTTGGGTTCCTCTGTCGTAGACGAAAGAAATTTCCACAGACACATACATACATATATCAATATGATATCATTCCAAAAAGTACTTAATTGGACTCAAGGGAGCACTTTTGGTAGCATTAGTTTCGATTTTTTTTGCTCTTATATTAACTTTACCTATTTAACCTTTGGTTGGTCGGTAAAGTAAAAATGTAAATATTTATCATTGTTTATTTTGTAAACCCACTCTCTCCCTTGTGACCCTTTGATCAGCCTTCCTTCCCCTTGCTAAAGTGCATAGTTATCTTTTGGATTATTAATCAAGGAGCTATTACTAATCGCTAGCATATTAAAAGCCCTATTTTACTATTCCTTTAATAACGTATAGTGATCTTAAAAAGAAAATAAATTCGTTAATTGAAAGATTTTTCAATTATTAGAAATAAATTTCAAAATTTAACACTGGAATTTTAGAAATACTCGATATTCATAAAAACCAACAAAATCTATATATTATTAGTATATTTCATAATATTGTTTAGACTCACTAGGGTGCCACTTATTTTTTTTTTCAGAAACCATGCTAATTTATTTCCATTGCATATGTAGGTAACCTCTGTTAATTTTCAAATTAATAAAATAGTATTAACCTGAGGAGAGTTGCTCCCGAAGTAGTTTGCCACTTATTTATATATGAAATTTTTTTTTCAGAATTTTTAATAGAAATCGATATAAATTTATTCTATTGTTTTTTACAAAATTTTAGCTAACCTGTGCTGACTTGCGAAAGTTTCAGATTTTATAAGTTTTGTTGGTAATGTTGATATTTTGTCAAGTACTATTTGTAAAGGTATAAGCCCTACACCTTTAGTTTTAATATTTAAATAAGAAATAAATAATATTTATTTATTTATTCTTTTATTATATTTTTTTAATTTTATTTTTATATTAAACGGTGTGTGTGATCTCTTTGTCGGGCAAATATCAAACGTGCCGCAATGAGATCACCACCAAATTGTATTTTGGGTGTGGTCATACTACCCCTGACCCCCTCTACTTTCAAATGACGTCTCCGATAGCCAATGGGCAAATTTGGCCCTCTAATTGGCTATTCGGACAAATACCTCGAAAAGCGGGGTACCGAAGCCAAGCAGAAGAAGCCTGGCAAAAATAATACTTCATATTCAACTAGAAAACCGTTTATACGTTTCTTGAAAAATAATTCATTTTAATATATCAAACTGTGCTAATACACATATCCACATCAAGAAAGGGCCCACAGAGAGCCCAAATATTAATTGTGCATTAAATTGCTGCTGTTCGTCCGGTGTCTGTGATACCCACACCGGTATATATTAAACCTCGGAACCCCCCCTCAAAGTGATCCTAGTGTAGTGTTCACTGGTGGTGCTTGACTCCTGGAATGTGTCATCACCCTCTGCTCATTGATAAGTACTATATATATATATATATATATATATATTTTTTTTTTTTTTTATTTGTTCATTTTTATTTGTTACTTATTTAATTTAAATTGTTTATGCTTTTGTTTTTCTTCATATAATAATCAAAATAATTTTCATATTTCTAAATATAAATAATTGTCTAATATGTTCAATAATATAAGAAAATAATTCCAATACCGGTATAACTATTTATTTTTATTATTTTACTATTCTTTTTATTATTTTATAGACCTTTAATAAAGAAATATATTTCTTTACTTTAAATAATCAATCATTTTAAAACAAATTATTTTTTTTTTTTAATTAGTAAACAAATGATAGGTAATTAAATTCTATCTCTCTTCAATTTTAAACGTCGTTTTTTCCTACTTTAAATGTCTATTTATAATTATTTTTATAGGGGCTCTGTGGAGTAGTCGGTAGGGTGTTGCCGTTCTGCACAGGAGATCGGTGTTCGCATCCCGGGCGGGGA
>JAAAKE020028371.1:0-10057 GCA_010014785.2 Anisolabis maritima | reverse complement strand
GTATTCTTTCTTTTCTTCCACATTTTTTTCCGAAAATCAAAATTTCAGATTCGGTTAGAGTATCAAAAATGGAGTACAAATATGGAAAAAATTTTTGAAATCAATCCATGGCAGCGTGATCAAAATGGCCGTCGAAATTTTGATTTTTTAACAAATACCACAATTTTTCAAATCACAATTCGAATACAAACATCTATAAATCCATACCTCTAATTTGAAACTCTTGAGAACGAAGCGAGCAATTCCACAGCCCTTATGCAGAGTTCGTTGCTGCAATTCAGCTTCCCAGATTTTTTTTTTAATTTACAAAATATTAGTTGCTCTAAATAGTTTTACTAATATGAAATATACACGAATAATCTAATGAAATACTTGACATTTACAGGTAATTGTTTATGATCTATATTCTATGCTATTTCAAAAGGTATTACAGTCCTGGCCCTTAGCATAGAGATAGACATCTCGCTTCTAAGGGTTAGTGATTCGCTTCGCGAGCAAAGTGATTATTTAAAATTATATTGGTTACCAATTAAATTAAATAAATATGGACGGAGTCTAAATGGCCTCAGATGCCGAAAAAAATTATTACAGATCTCTTTTTGGCATCTGAGGAGATATAGACTTTTAATCGGTATATATAATATTATTTACGTTAAAATTATGCATATTTAATTATGTCAATTGGTAACCAATTGATTTAAATAAATTTTTATCGAACTGCCTGGGATCCGAACCCACAGCCCTTTACTTTGAAGGTTATCAATATTAACAATTTCACTACCTTCATTCAGCCTCTCAACAACGGGGTGGTGGCGTATCAGAGATTATAATTAAAAGAAAAAAAATCAAAACTCAAAATCAAAGGAATTCAATGGACAAGATTAGAAAACATATCTTTATTTTATTACTAGAGCACAAAAATTAAACGATTAAAGATATTCAACATTATTAAATAAAGATGCAAATAAACTCTAATAATAATATATCGAATCCTATTTCTTTACTAATATCAAATCTACTATTATTTTGACTATGATTATACAATAAAAAAATTAAATTAAATATTAATCCATGAAATGAATCTCCTCATTCTTTCTTCTGTTATTTTTGACACTGTTAATAATTATCATATGAATGACAAGGTAAAAGATTGAGAATGCCAATGTGCTAACTCCAAAAGAGAAGAAATGGCTGTTGGAGATAGAAAAATTGCATGCTAAAAATGTTTTATCTGGAGATATAACATTATGCTTACTTATGTTTCAGCTAAATAGCGTTAATTAAAAGTTGCATATAGAGATAGTGTGAAAAATACCTTAAAAACATAGGTAACGAAGTTTTGTTTTAAATTGGAGTTAGAACATATTCAGTCTTAGCGATCGAATTTCAATTATTGTCGGAATTTTATAAATTTTGTTCTTACATTAAAAGACAAAAGATAACACATCGAATCAACCATGACGACACCTCCCATATACCCCGATTTTTTTTCTCTACCTCTTTACACCCCTTGAATTCCGAAAACGGCCCTATAAACAATGTAATAATATTTATAAGATATTTATATATTTCACGGCCCGCAGATGGCATGCGGTCCACGAAGCCAATTTTTGCGGTGCTCAAAATCACATAAATCTTGCAGTTTATTCGGGACGTCAAAATTGATTGACAGATACCTATTCCAGTAGCTACTTTATTTTTTCTTTTTTCTTTTTTCCAATTTGGTTTTTATCCCTCATTCACTTAGAAGGATTATTTCCAAACCTAAGGCTAATTTCTAAATGCTAATAAACAAAAATTGATGAATTAAATGAAATAGTTTCCAATATTAAATAGAAAATAGAATTCTAAATATGCCTTGAGTTTTTTTTTGACGTAGTCATGGTACATGTAATATTTAAAGTTGAACAAATTTAGTGTCTTTTTATTATAATTATTTATCATATATTTCTAAAATTATATTTATCTAATTTATTATATTCAAAGCCAAGGGTTGGGTTCCGATTCCTGTCAGACGAAAATTTATATAAACCATTCGGATACCAATGGATGAAAATAAATATGACTGGATAATTTGTCACGTTATAACTACCATATATATACACATGTATCGTTGTTTCGTTTAAAGTCTATAAGATGCCGAAAAGACAAAAAAAATTATGTTAATTTCAATTAATTATTTAAGAGAAACATTTAATCCCAACTTAATTGAAGAAGAAAATTAATGATTTAAAAATTACTTTCTGAATTTACTTTTATCCTATTATTATTTTTAAAAATTTGAAATCCTGATAATTATTTTGAAATCCAACGAAAAGTTTTTATCAACGATATATAATTATATGTTCTTAATGTGTGAAAATTACTTTAGCATTTTTTTATTTATTTTCAATCAAGGGGATTGGTTAATATTTAAATGGCATTTCATTAGTTGAGGAGAGGATTACTCAATATCCCCCACTCCACCCCATGAAATTGGGGTGCATTAGGGCTTTCGACACGCTTGCAAGCGCTAATGACCAAACACTCACTCAACATCCACCCTTAACAACAATAACAACAACAACGGTAAAAGGGTCAATATTTACCCTATGATCGACGATAATGACAAAACTATATATTTTTTCCTTAATGATAAGAAGGTGAGTGGGGGAGTCGGAACTTAAATAGAGTCATCAGTCGCTTAATAGGAGAAGTTTATTAATAATATATCGAATTCTATTTATTAATCCTCTTTCTTTGCTAATATCAAATCTACTATTATTTTGACTATGATTATACAAAAGAAAAATAAAATAAAATATTAAACTAAGGAAAATGATTGCAAGTAAATTTTTTTTTATATTTCTTAATTTTAATAAATAATATTGACATAAAGAATCATCAGATCTCTGCTTCGAGTGGCGTGGGAAAATGAAAGCATCGGGGACTCAAGCCAAGCAAAGTTTTATTGAAGAGCTTCTTCTATTTGTTCAACTTTAAATATAAAACTTTATGCCCTGTCTCTTGGTGCAGATATAGAGGCCGCGCCTCTTGTACCAGTGTTCCCTTCCTGTCCTGAGTAACACATTTTTATTTATATTATAGTGGCTACCAATTAATATAAATAAATAAGGACGGAGTCTAAATGGCCTCAGATGCCGAAAAAATAAAACTATTTAAATGATAAAATTTTAATTGTCACTTTGCTTTAATGAAAAAAATTAAACATTTGAGGTTTAGGGTTATCTCTCTTTCTTAATTTTCTCTAATATGCCCATATTAAAATTTAAGCCACCCTTCCTCCCTCATAATTTTGAATTGCTATGTCAGTGTATGCTTCTTTGAAAAAATATTATTTATTAGAATGAACAAAAAAGGGTGGAAATCAAACCTCAATATTTCGTTTTCTGGTGCTGCTTTTCCCAGTTAAGCAATAAAATGTTCATGATGAATAGAAAATCCTGGATTGGATTCCCGACATCCAAGAAATTTTTATCATAATTTATCATAAGTTAAAATAAATTTATATGTCCGAAATAGTTTTTCTAGAAGGGCTATTTTCGATATTCCTCACAAACAAATTATTTAAAAAACTACCATTTGATTGGGGGAAGTTCTCGCCCTCCAGCTGATTAAGAGTGACATTTTTCGCCCTAGCCATACAAATTAAAACTTGTGGCAATTAGCGAAATTTTGTTGTTATTTATGACAGAAATTTAAAGTTAACAAATTTTTTAATTTTGAAAATAAAAAAAAATTAGGGGATTAATTAATTATTGTCGATCACTAGACTTTCTTTTATTTTAATACTGAAGTTATTAACACAGAGAAAGTAAAATGAATATTTTATTTTTTAGAGATTCATCTAGGAGTGAAATGAATTCTAAGAAGATCAAATTTAATTAATTAAATTAATAAGATTCAGAATCTAATTTGAAATACAAAGCATGTTTGGTTGCCTACTTCTCATTTGCTCCAGGCGAAGGAAAAGAATCTTCATTTACATTCTCTTCCACCAGAACTAATTTCCTCTGGAAAACAAAGAAGTGGCCAGATACTATCATATAATAAAAAATTATAATTTAATCTAGTCACATTTTTAATTTTCCTTTCTTTCTTTAATTGGTAAACAAATACCTGGGCCATGAGTGAAGAGCATTAAATGTGGACAGAAAGGCCGTTTGATGAAATGTCATTTAAAGATAATAAAGATAATAATTTTGACTAAAAAGAGGACTAAATAAAGCCAGGGAGGTTCATTCTCCCCATCCAGAAATCTCAAAAAAAAAAAATATAGAAAATACATATATAAATAATAGAGGGAAATAAAATTTTAAATGCTGTTAGAAATTATGAAATAAGATTATTTTATATTATCCCCATCCAGTGGCCGAGATGCTAAAGGTATTTACTTTCTCACTATTGATAACTTTAGAAGCCAATGGATGTGAGTTCGGATCCCAGGCAGTCCGATTCATTCATGCGAAGATTCCCTAAAGCAGTTTACTGAATAGAAGAGATTTGGTGGCTGTGTGAAAAACATATTCTTGGGAGAGGGGTGTGTTACTCTCTCTCTCTTTTACTATCACTGTGAGAAGATTAATTTTAATAGTAATATTCATATGTATATAAAGACAAACTTTATGCTAACAATCGGTTTTTTTGGACTGAGGATGAGATAATAAATTTGTCTCGAAACGTCTCCGGGATCGACAAGCACATATTTTGGCTGAACCTGCCTTCTCCCAAGAATAAAGCAATTTACAACTTCCTAAATATTTTTATTTCTTCTAATACAATTAATTTAAAAGAATGATGAAAGGTTTTATCATCTGTGCTGATTTATTAATTGTAGTACCTCAAAAAATATGATTGATCAGACCCTCATTTATTGCTCGTTTACATAGAGGTAGATGTATATAAATTAATGAATAATAAAAATTAAGATAGTTGAGAGTGTTAAATACTTCTACTCTTTTCTTTTTGTAGTTCTTTATGAGAACATTAAGAGAGTGAAAGAGAAAGAAATAGTGAGATAGAAAATGCGGTCCATCAACTTTGAAGGCATAATCTCTAATGAGATTCCATTCTATAATTAAGTCTTTAACGAGAGAAGCTTTATGTAGATATTTATAAATACTTAATATATAATATTCTATCTATACTTACACACTTAAGTTATTTATTTACTCGAAAGCAAAACAGCTATTATATAATTAGAAAGAAAACGAAAGTAGCTAAGTACTTATATCAATTTGGGCAATTTCTACCAAGCTTTTTGATATGATTAATAAATCTAGATGCATAATATATATACATATACACACATATATATATATATATAATTCTAAAAATCCATATTTTATTGATCAGCAATAATAATTATTTTTTTTAAATAAATGAATTTTATATAAAATTGAATGATTGGTCGAGGGTGTAGCTAATGGATCCGCTTTTGACAGTGTAAGTTTCAGGACTTTCCTTTTCAAATTTGGTATCATGGGCGCATGAATGCGTTTGTATTTTAATTTGTTGGAAGGTTGACAGACCAGAAAAGAGTCCCACTTATTTTTTTCAGCATCTGAGACCATATAAGGGTTTGATAAATGCCAAGTATATTTTATTTTTTTAAGTTTTTTTCGCCATCCGTCCTTATTTATTTAAATTAATTGGTAGCCAATATAATTTAAATAAATTTTTGACTCTTAGAGCGGGAAACGAATCACTGACCTTTGGTACATGAAGTCAGTCCTCTAGCTCTGCACCAAGGGACAGGACGCCAAGTACTTCACATATTCATATAAAGAGTCAGTCATTTTTGCCAAAAAATAGAGCTGAGCCTTCAACTGCTCTTAAGCAATATATAGCATGCATAGTTATTAATTTTCCTTAGAACTTATCAACTGAGAATGTTTGAACTGCTGTAGAAGAGCACTGGGGCAATTAATCGAAAATATGGCCGGATTCTATAGAAGTCGAAAAAGACTAATAGTCCTGTCCCTTGGCAGAGGTAAAGGTCTTGCTTCACATGCCAAAGGTCAGAGTTCGCTTCCCGTCCTGAGCAACAAAAATTTATTTAAATTATAGAGGCTACCAATCAATTTAAATAAATAAGAACGGAATCTAAATGCCCACATATGCCGAAAAAGACTTTAAAAAAATGCTAAAAAAAAATTGAAAAATCCATTAGTGAGTTGGTTATTTAAATTGCCTATCTCCCGATAATCAAACATGAACGAGTATATGCAACTCATGGAAGTTGAAATTTAATTAAAATAAATTGATTTAAAAAAAAAATACAAACATTATTAAATATTGACGGATAAGTTCTACATATATAATTT
The DNA here is from genome assembly GCA_010014785.2 of Anisolabis maritima. Classification (NCBI taxonomy): domain Eukaryota; kingdom Metazoa; phylum Arthropoda; class Insecta; order Dermaptera; family Anisolabididae; genus Anisolabis; species Anisolabis maritima. Next base: position 3,731 of record JAAAKE020028371.1, on the reverse strand, counting down.
TAACTCTCAATATCATATACTTATTTATAATAAATTAAAACAATTTGGCTCAATAAAAGCTTGAAATTTTTTTTATTTAAAAAAAAACTTCAGTTGGAGAACTACCTTATCGGTGACAAGTAACTACCAAAATTGGATAAATATGATAGATAAAAAATTATACTAAGAAGGAATGGAAAAGAAAATTTTTGAATTGAATTTCTAATAATAATAAATAATCTTTATCTTTAAAATACCATAGACGTGCACGAGCAGATCCTGATATTAATATGGGTCGTAAAAGTGTGAGATTTTATCTTTTCGGACTTTTTACTTTTATTTATTTATTTTTATTTTTTATTAAAAAAAGTTTTTTTTGAGGGGGAGGGAGGCAAGATGCCAAAACTCTCGTCTTAATCTATGTATAAAATTAATAAAAATGAATCAAGGTTATTATTGATTGATGAGATAAACTATTTAATCAATGATATCATTATATTATTTTTCAATAAAATTTCTTCACCAAATTATAGGTTGAGTATGTAACAATTCAATTCAATTGCTAAAATGTTTTAAATTTATACATTTTTAACTGATAAAAATCTTAATATACTTGCTTAAATTTTTTTTTTGTTTTAATTCTAACCCTAAATTGACTTCTAAACATTTTTGATATCTAGCAATTTCCATTTTTTATTATAGGTATATATCCCTTTTACATAATCCTCTGCTGCACCTGTCTAGCAGCGAAGGGAGTGGGGAGGGGGGCAATTTATTAAGCCCTAATGTGCTTTGTTATTTCTTCCAGAATTGCCCGGGAGGTACTTAAGGAATAAGTGGGATCGCCAAACGAATACATATTCAAGGGAACGCCCTTTAAGGGTAAGGGTCATCATTTTTATCCATAATGATCACTTTATATACTTAAATAAGTGTATTTTTTTTATGACCGCTTTCATTTTAATTAAGAAAATTTCTTTTTCACAAAAAGCCACAAAAATTTTGAATAGTATCATTTTTAAGGTTTAGTTCTGTGAAAAAAAATAAAGCCTTTTGACTTTGATTTCCCGCGTCATCTGTTAACCACTCCAAACGAAATTACCGACAAAACGTTATAAATATAGCAAATTCTATATCATTAATATGAATATAACTGTTAAGTATATATGTCTTATAATAATAATATAAAATTCTTAAATTAGTGGTTTAGTTCTTTAGATATATTTTATATAGAGAGTGAAAAATATAATTTTTATATTGATACTTGTTTATCATTCTGTCACATGTCAAAAAACTTATCAAAAAACAAACAAACAAATAGAAAAAAGTGAACCGTAACCACCAACTAAGAGTTGAGCATTTTGATAAAGATTGAGCTCCAAAACTAAAGTAATCAGCCTGAAAGGGGCTAGGATTAAGAAAGATATCAAGTTGCGTCGAAATCAATTCATAATTCATCATTGCGAATCCATCTATTTAGTTCCAAAGGTTATGTTAAAATGTAAATCATGTTAAATATATTGATAAATAATAATTCGCTCTTATCCCGTGGCCGAAAAGTTAGAATTATTGACATATTGAGAAGTCAAGGTGCGTGAGTTCGAATCCCAGGCAGTACATGAAAATTTATTTAAATCAATTGGATACCAATTGGTGTATATAAATATGCCTGTATTACATGTATAATAATATTGTATATTATATATTTTTAGAAATTATATGATACCGAAAACTAAAAAAAAAAAATGAAAATGAAATAATTTTAGAGATATTTATATACTCAGTTTTTTTCGGCCGCTGAGGCCATTTAGACTGTCCTTATTTATTTAACGTGAAACGAATCACTGACCCTTGGAACGTGAAGCGAGACCTCTCTACCTCTGCTCAAAGGGACAGGGTTAGACTTACATTTAAGTTTCCCGTTCTGAGCAATAAAATATATTTAAAATATTTGATCAGCAATTAAATAATATGGCGTATGATAAACTCAGGTCCTTTTACCTTCATAATTTATCGTCTATACGATAATCGGTCCTGAAAGACAAAAAAATATCTCATGGTATATGGTTATAAGAGAAAAATGAATAAAAAATAAAAAGGGATAAATAAAAATGATGAAAATACTTTATTATTTTCTGAGGACTAGTATCGAGCTGTCTTGAACCGTGCTGGGGATCATAATTTGCGAAAGACTGCAATAAAATATTTAGAGGTAGAAGATGAATTGCACTTGTTCTAAATATCTTATTGTTAATATATTTGCATTATTATTTATTTATTTATGAGAAACAGGAAAGCAATTTTCAACATCGGATTTGCTAAAAGTAGATATTCAGATAATACTAAGTTATGAGAGAGAGAGGTATATTTTTTTCCGAATGAAAGCTTTTAAATAATGTTCTAATACTATTAGATTTAATCATAATCGTTTACTAAACATATCCTTTGTTCTTTTAGGTATATTTATTTATGCAAGAATTCATATTGTATCGAGAGAGTATTGTCCTTGTTAGTAAATAAAATAGGATACTAAAAAACATTATCCTACTTGCCGCCAGGAAGAGAAAAAAAATGAATTAATAAATTACCTAACTGGTCTTTATGTTATTTTTCAAAATTTTTAACCAAGTTTTTAAATCTTAACAAATTCATTGTTTTGAAATTTAAAAAAGTACATAAAACTAAAAAAACATTATAGAATTAGTTGTAACAAACAAAAAACTTCGATTTTAATCATTTGATTTAGAATAATGAGAAAATCTATTGAACAGCCTGATACATTATATTGAAGGGAGGAGGAAGATATAGGCATCTATAAATATATGAAATAATTATTGTTGGTGCAAAAGATAAAAGAAAAGATGTTGGGGGCCCTGGACTAAAGAAAAAAAGGAGGCAACAGAAAGAAACCCAGTACTCATCTAGTTTTTTAACTTGTCCATCTGAATATGTCTGACACTTAATTATAAGGGTATATTAAGAGACAATTTGGGAGAAAAAATTCTTGGCGCGAATTTCAAAAGTATACATTTGTCTTTCTATGCTGAATGGAGGAGAAAAAGTCTTAGCGCATGCGCATAAGCGAAATCATTCTTGGTCAAACGGATCGTATTTATTAAATCTTTCTTAGGAGAAATTAAGAAAAAATGCCCTTTCCGATAAATGCTAATTTTCAATATATTTTATATAGAAAATGTATTCCACCGTATATTACTATTATATAAAAATATTCTTGCAAACAAATTTGAAATTATAATTAACCTTAATTATAAACTGAATTTATCGTAATTTAAAAAATATAATCCATTATTTGATATGAATTTATTCAACATTATTTTATGATAAACTTATAATTTTCTCAATCATCAATAATAATTAAGTTTTCGCGTAGACTTCTAATTAACATGTATTATTTTTATTTTAATCGTTTTTAGATGCGTTTTTAAATGATGACGTGTTGCTTATCAGCGGAAATTATTATAAATGAGCGAAATGTCGTCTTGAATTGAGATATAAAAAGAATAAATACAATATTATTTTAAATGTACTGTTCATGAAAATAAATAATTTTCTCTGCAAATAAAATAGAATGAAATAAGTAGGTATAATTGGAAAAAATTTTAATATTTATTAAAATTCGAATGTTACATACTTTTAACTTTTTTGATGGGCCCTAGAGCTAGAGGTCTGGCTTCACGTACCAAAGGTCAGTGGTTCGCTTCCCGTCCTGAGCGACAAAAATTTATTGATAT
>JAAAKE020028360.1:0-10057 GCA_010014785.2 Anisolabis maritima | reverse complement strand
CTCATAGCGAACAACGTGTGATGCATGCGCTTAATAATGCCTCATTAAATCAAACGACCTTGCTTATTACTCATCTATAATTTTAATATAAAAATATAGCTATTTATTTAATTTAATAACTCACATTTGTTTAGTTTTCCTAATTTTTATTATATTATATTCGAGCAAAGTATATATCACGTATAATCCATTTCCTATTAGCCAAGCATTAAATATTTAACAAGTGTAAAATATCGACCTTTGAAAATATATTTTGTAATCTCATTTTATTAAAAAATAAAAATTAAAAAGTATTTGTTATGATACCTGAGAGGAACAAAAAAAAAAAAAAAAAAGACATTGAATTAACTTACAAATAAATCCAGCTATATCTCACATATAAATGACTAGTTATATTTTATATTAATTTTTATTAATACGTGTATTTCAGAATAATATCTAATACCATGAAATGCACAAGTTCAATTGATAGAAGGTATAATATAATATATAAATGAGTCGATTAATTGATCCAGAGCGAATGGCACACGTACAATTGTTAAACCTACAGAAAAATTAACTACTTAACCGCTCTAGCCGAGCTCTGGAGCAATTAATCAAAAATTTTTTTGTTCATTTGCCTGCCTATTTGCAAAAAAGAACTAATTGTATGTATGTATGTATGTATATTCAAATGCCTTTCTGGCAAAAATATTCAATTGGCCTGAAGATATTAGAGGATAAACTCCTTTCCATCATTTTATTTTCATTGTAATGTGGGAATAAATTAATGGTTTCAGATGCAGGCACTTACATGAGGTCGGGCCTGAAGTGATGAATGAGGGCACAAAAGGCGAGGCCGTCTCGCCATGATGTGGTCATGTTCTCGACTTTGACGCCGGGATATCCATCGGTGATACGCCGACACCAGAGCTCAAGGGCCTTGGTGCCCCTTCGCTCGCCCATCGCGTTGTCCTGCAACAAAAGGATCTTAATCAGACCAGAACTACTAAACGAAATTGGGGTATTAAAATGTATTGAGGTAATTTAATACTAAATTCAACTCTTTTTTTTTTTTTTCTTTTTTTATTAAGATGTTGAATTTTCTTCTTTCTGTGTGGTCTCTTAAATTCTTAATCATCCGTTTTAATTTGAGTGCCCAATAGAACAATTTCTCAAACAAGAGGAAGCGATCGCAACGCTCTCTGTCATAAAATTTTAATTTAAAAAATACTATTCGTCTTATTAAAAAAATATATATATTTTTAAGGAGTTAATAATAAATGAGTATGACTTTACAATTTCAAGGTTTTGTCTTGTTGCTTTTTCGTTTGGTTAGCGAACTCAGGCGAAAGTGAAATGTTGTCGCAAATCAAAAGTCTCTAATTTCGTCTGTATTAATATTAATTAAATAAAAAGGTATGAATTAAAAATAAGTAAATCGTTTAGCCAGATAATAATCAAATACCGAAATACTATAAACTTAATATAGACTATTAATACAAGGTGAAAAAAAGATGGTCTTAATTCAGAGCATTTTAAAAATTATTAGCCTCAGTGAAAAATGAAAGTGATATTACACAAATTTTTAACTTCATTAAATGAATTTATTTATTAAAATTAAATGAAATATTGATTAGTTTATTGTTAGAAACTAATATCGAGACCCTTCAAAAGCCTAGTAGATAGGCAACCATACAGCCTAATCTAAAAATAACCGAAAAAAACACGATCTGAAAGCTCTATGTAAAACATCATTGATCGATTATGATATTCGAACTTAGTAATCAATATAAGGAGCAATAACTTTCAGTGCTTATGTAAACTTTACGAAAGGAGTTTCATTTGTTTCTAGGTTGGCTTTAGGCTCCCAAACGGCTGACCGGTTAGCCATTTTCTCTCAGTATCATCATTGTATTATTTAGAAATCAAGGTTCTAAGCACACTCTCTCACTCCTCGGTCCTACAAATAACTTATTTCCTTTTCTGATAGTCTGTTGTTTGAGCGGGATAAGATAAATAAACATTAAATAAGATTGTTTGTTGGTTTAAAGAAAAATAACCTTAAAATAATCAATTGTTATAAGAATGAAAAATCACAAGAAAAAATTTCATCACTATAAAAAATGCCTGGCTATCCTTTTCTGAAAGATCTAATAAGACTTCAAAATTATTTTTAATAATAAAAATTACACAAATTTGGATATGAAGCATTGAAAAGTTGTTTTCTTTAATCTAACTTATGGCGTGTGATTTTTATTGTAATTACTTTTATCAAGGTCAAAAAAAAAAAAACAATTTGAAAGAATTTTGCCTAAATGCTTTCTCTTAATCAAATAAAAGATATATATATATATATGAATCAAATAGTCGATTTAATAGTTTTCAAAATAACCATGTCAATAAGAAATTGCTACTTTAATATCAAAAAAGGTAAACAAAAATTTTATATATAGAAAATTATAATTTCTTTCTATTGAAAAAATTAATTTGGGAAAAAAACAAATTTTTCCCACCTAATTTTAATTTCAAATAAAAAATTTCTTTGAAAAAATATAAATTAAATGATTGACCTATATTTTTTATAAGAAATAAACCCATAAATCGTTAATTTGATATTGTTTTTCTTTAACATAAAATTTTTTTTCGTAATTTTGATAAGGTAAAATCTGCAATTTACATTTTTTTAAAACAATGGTATATTATATTATGTTACATAAGAATTCTTTTTAGGTAAATTAATACGATACATCGAGTTTCTTTTGAGATCAGAACAACTTGATATAGTAAAATGTGAGGTTTGTATCCCATTACGGTATATAATTTTTTTTAAGGAGTTCAAGGTCTCGACTTTCGCATTTTCTTGAAAGCATCGATGATATCAGCGGTGTGAGTGGCGAATGGCGGCTGGAACGGTTACTCGACAGGTTGGTGAAGAGAAGTCCGATTGCGACATAGGGAACGTGACAGAAGGCCTTCGGGAGCCTTCAGGTGCGCCTCCTGCGCCTCTTGCCGATCAATGGCAGTGCGAACTGGGTCGCAGCAGCCGCACCTGCATCTCGCCAATTTGACAACTTCCTCCGGGCACCTCCATGTTTATAAACAAATAAGGGATACCCTACCTTCTTTGTTAACAACTCCCATAAGATCCTAATTTCCGTGATAACAAAATATTCTCAAAAGCCCTGATGAAAAAAAAAAATCAATCTTTAATAAAATTTATTAAAATCCATAATTTAAAATTACGAAGATGAATATCCCATTTTCTAAAATTTATTTTGGACTTATATAATTGATATGCTTTTATATTTATACGTTAATATTATTTTTTATTTTTTAGTCTTTTCGGCATTTGAGGCCATATAGACATTAAACATATAATATGTTTATTTATACCAATTGGTATCCAATTGATTTAAATAAATTTTCATCCGAGTGCCAGAGATCCGAACTCACACTCAATGGCTTTGAAGGTTATCAATATTAACAATGTCAATATCTTTAACTTCTCGGTGAGTGTGTGGGGGGGAGGGGGGTATTGGACAAACTATCGCCCGAGTCGTTTTTCACATCACATGAGTGTTCGAAAATGTTCTAATTTATCTTTATTTTTGAGTATCTATGCGATCATACTTTTTTTGCGATTGAAATATATCAAAGTGAAGGGCATATACATCTGATGAAAAAGACACTTTTTGTAGTTGGCGTATCAAAATTATACACAAATATAAAATTGAAAAAACAGTTCCATCATTAAATCATTCTAATTTGAGATTAAAATATGAGAATTTGTGATTGAAAATAAAAATTTGTGTAAATTTAAATTATTTGATAAATTTTCTTTTAATAAAAAACATTTGAAATTCATTCATTTTATTTGCTAGATAATATAGGCCTGACGGGAACACGGACCAAGATCTTTGTTAGCTAGAAAGGAGAAGCTGTGCTGAACACCGGATGGGTGACCCCAAGGAACAAGGAACTGGAGCCAACGATTTTTGTTCATTTAAAATTATACGAAAAGAAGAGAAATTCAAATATCTATATATATATATATATCTAACATCTATTCAAAAAACTTTATCTTTAGAAAAAAAAACTTCATTAAGAACGGCCAGCTGAGGTGAGCTGAGTCAATGTCCCCTTGCGGTTAAAAGTTGGGGAACCCCTCTCATAAGAGATTGTGAAGATGTCATTTGGAGGTGAGATGTAGGTTCTTCCGTCCCAAATAACGACAAAAGTATGTTTCTTTGTAAATGTAATGCAATCTACCCTCTAGTGAGGATCAACAGGGGAATATCTCCAAATCGGTTAGGATATACTTTTCACTTTTGAATGATTCATTGAATATAAAATTTTGCTAGAGAAGATCGAATCCTAGAAAAGAACTTTGTGATCAAAACTCTTATTTTCCTATTTAAAATAAAAAAATTTCAAAAATTTTCAAAAATAAAGTGATAAAAAATCTGAAATTTCTTCACTCTTCCCTCTACTTCCTCCTTTAAAGTTGGCGGTCCATATACTAAATTAGAAAATGTTATCTTATCTATTTAAACTAGTTCTCAGACATGAGAAAATGTCATTTCTAGGTTTAATTAAAGGGTGGTAGGAATAATGGGAGAAAAAAGTCTTAATTGGTGATTTCCGTCAATATAGTTTTTTGATAAAAATAAATTTTTCAAATAGTATTATTTTGCATTATTTATAGCAGATTCTTCCTCTATAAAAGAGTTGAGAAAATTCGTCCAAACTTTTCTCAATGAGTCATCAAGCCTTAAAAAAAAAACATGTTTTCGATACTCTCTTTACGAATAAAAAATTGCCTCTGGCTAATGTTTAATTAAAAATTTTGTTAGTATTTTTTTTTTCTTTTTTGAAGAAAATTTATGATTAAAAAAAATCAAGAATGACCTAATTTTAAATTAATTATTGATATTTTGTAGAAGTAATAATAAGCTAAAGATTATGTTAAAAAATGAGCTTAATAGGACAAAATTAAAGTCTATATATGACAAGGTTAGAGAAAAGCCTTAAAATTGGGGCGAATAAAGAAATATGACTTTTTTTTTATCAGAAATGCTATTATCTATATTATTTATAGACACTAATGAATTTTTATTTTAAGTCTGTTTCGGCCATTTAGATTCCGTTCACATCTATTTAAATTAATTGGTAGCCAATATAATTTAAATAAATTTTAGGATGGGAAGAGAACCATTGGTTAAGGTTTAAGTAAGAGCTTTACCTCAAAGGGACAGGAGCAAATAATTTAATTCTTCCTCCTCGTCTTAGTCCCAAGATTTCAGGGTCGGTGTAAAATAAATGCAACCGAGAACAAGCCGGTTCGTTGTGCAGCCTAACGCTTGATAAGAGTGGGTAGGAATAATGGGAGAAAAAAGTCTAAAGTATAATTGGTGATTTCCGTCAACACACACCTCACCAGGTGTGAGATGTAGAATGAAAATATAAACAAAAGAAAACAAAACCAAGAAAATATACAAATATCAGAGCCGTCGAGAGGACAGGCCAGATATAGGAATATACGCATGCAAAGTTTCAATTAATCAAATCTTTTATAACCATTTTATATAAGATTTTTTTTTAATTCAATATATATATATATATATATATATATAATTTAAAAAAATGATTACTTTTTTTTAAAATAAAATAAAACCTAAGTGGATTAGAATTATCGAATAACAAATATTTTGCACTAGTAAGTTCTTCTGTCAGCAGATGTTTTATGACATAATAATTATTGAGTAAGAATTACTCAAGCCCAACAAATCGAACTAGCGAATTTTATTTATGGATATATAATATATGTTTATATTTAAATATTTTTTTAAATTTAGCAATAACAAAATAAAAACATAAATAAGACAAAGATGTAGATAGCATTATGAGAAAATGATTATTATTTTTTTAATACAATGTTTTATCATCATTATATTGTAAATGGAAAGTTTGTAATCTTTAATATATTAAATATTTATATAGTATTGAAAAATTAGTTAAATATAAGTAAAAGTAATTTCGCTGTTGTTATACATGAATAGGAGTAAAAAATTTTTTATCGTATATCTGCAAAAAATTATTAGAGAATTATTTAGAAATTTTTGAAATTGAATAGAAATCATCATGGTAATCTTAAAAAGTTTTATCTTTAGTGAAATTTTTGGGACATAAGGTTTTGTTAATAATAATAGAGCTTTCTCCTTTGTAGGAGAAATAGGAGAGAAATTGATAAAATAATGGATTTTACTTTTTACTGGTTTCATTGTAAAGAAAATTAATTCCTAGATTGGTAAATAATTTTTAAATATTCACCAGATGTCAGTGCCTGAGATAGATGAAAATTATTAGAAAATTTTATGCCAAATAAAAGACATCCATTATGTATGTGTATTATCTTAAAATAACTTAAATTTCAATAAAACTTAAAAATTTAATAAATCAGAACTCAGGGAACGCACTCTGAAGAAACCAGGATCAAAATATCACTAAAATTTATTGATTTAGTGATTTGAAACTCTTTTGTCCAATATATTAAAAAAATAATGTATTTATTTATTTATTTAATTGTTACATTTTTAATTAATTTCTTTTAAAAGATAGGAAATAATAGTTCAAATAAATGTTTAATCGGAGTAGGTTAAGGAAATTTGTTTTAGAGCAATTTAACTTCCTATAGTATTATTAATCGTAGATTAATAAGTAATTTAGGAATAAGATTTAGATTAGATATTAGGTCAAATGAGTTGATTAATTTTATGAAATGAATAGAACTGATTTATCGAGTGAGATAAATTAATTAGCGCATGTATTGTCAAGATATTTTGATTTTAATCAATATAAATGGAACGGAAAAACAACTTTAAAAGATTTCATAAGAAAAAAAAAAAAAAAAAATTCGATTGTCGATTTACTCTTTTTCGCCTTCGATGATGTAAAGATAGATGCTTTTATTAATATTGTGAGATGTCAAACAGTGAGAAAGAAAAGACATTGGCTGATTTACAAGTAAACAAGCCGGGTTAAGCAACCGGATCCTAAGTCAAAGCGAATATCAAGAGTTGCAAACAACTGGATGACGAAGCCATCGTGACTTGAAATTGAAGAAAATTTATTATCTATACACAATCAATTTAGTAAAATCGAGAGAGAACAGGATGGCGTTGGCTCAACTCAAACTTAGTTAATTCATAGTAGGTGACATGAATGGCTCAAGAGAACATTTCCTTTGTATCAATTTATCGAGATCATTTTACGCTCAGGCTAATTAATGACAAACAGTTTTATGTCAAAAGTCAATTGCTAAATTACATGTGACTTTTAAATTTTATTTATTAATGATTTTAATTGAAAGAGAAATGAGAGCAACACTTGCTAGTTTACTTAAAAAAGAAAGAAAAAAAATTTTAAATAATGTATTATTATTTGCATAATTAAGGAGACAGACTTCCTTGAATCATCTTAAGTGATGACATCCTGATAAACATAAAGACTTTAACACACTTATATTGAGTAACAAAAAATTGGGAAGGACCCAGAGGTGTTAAATTTGGATGTTTATCTGGTTGTCGACTTTCCTGTCTGTAAATATGTATTAAAAAAAAAAGAAAATAATAGTTAACTAATTGTCTAATAATTATAAAGAAAAGGAATTAAATGTAAAGCAAACCTGATATACATAAAGCCCTAGTTAGTCAAGCAAAACAGCAAATAATAAAATTATTATTCCTTTAAAAACAAATTCTAATTATTGAGTCAAGATCTATTTAGCACACAAATATGATTTTATTTCTCGAATCTAGCAGTATTCAGTATTATATACACTCATTACAGATAAATGGAAAGTTAGTTCTATAGGCTAATGAAATGAGAACAAATCAAACATAAATTCTCTGATTATGTAATTGTAAATATAAATAAATATAACCGGACGTTATGTGTACTAGTAAAAAAAAAAAGATATACATAAAAATAAGGTAAAGTGTATCATTAAAGTCAATCATTAACACAAATAGTATATATAAGGACAGAAGCGACACAGTGAGCATCCTGTGTGTGGAAAGAAGAAAACAAACTTGTTAAACGAGATTTAATTAATTAATAAAAAGCGCAAAACATATGCTCCTTATGTTGAATAAATTTTAATTTGGATAATAAAATATTTCATAAATGGGGCATGAGGAGAATAAAAATAATAAAACGTACCTAATAAAAATTATTCTAAAAATTTATTTATCATCTGATTTCCTTTAAAAATAAACCAAATGTTTAATCCTGCTTTCTTTTTTTTACTATTTATTTACTTCTAAAAATATAATTAGCCTATATACATGAAAAGAAATTAGAATAAGATGATATGATGTTCAAAAAAAAAAAAAAAAATAGAAGCGTGTGTTATATTAACACAAATTAACGGGCAAATATTTGATAATTTATTAAGATTAATTTATTCACCAAGATTGTTTTGTCAGTAGGATTTATTAAATAAACAGCAATGACCGGTCCACACCCAAAGGGGGGACTATCAGCTACGCAATAACTTTATAGACGCTGAATGCTTTTAAAGAGAGGCCCCTCAGGCGGGTGACTAATCCTATTTTAAAATTAAATATGAACAAATTTAGAAATGTTATTTTATAAATTAAGTATAATGAATTAAAATTAAAAATTAAATATAAGGATGAAAAAAAAATTAATCAAGTGAAAGATGTATCTATTTGGACACAAATTTTCAATACCAAATAGTATATCTATAAAAGAGTTTGTGGTTTGTTTTTTACTAAAATGGAAAAAGTGAACTTCATGTGTGTTGTTTGACCAAAGTGGTCGAAATGTGTTAAGAACTGCTCATTCCTACACTCTATTCTCAATATTTAACCCCTATAATTTTTTTTCTATTTCTCCATAAAAATAGCTTAGTAAAAATATACAAATTGGAAACAGTAAAAAATCAATGAAGCAAAGGACTATTTTACTTATTTTTCATTAGACAAAATGTATCAGAGATACAGTATAGAGACTAGATAGAAAAACTCGCATTTTGATATTAAAAAAATATCATTTTAAACCCAATGACATAAATCGTGTCAATATTGTAAGAAAATATTAATATATAAAATAAATTTATGAGCTATATTATAGAATTGCAGGAAGAGTAAGTTTTGTTTTAATAAAACAAATATCTTGATAATTTAGGTCAATATTTAAATTTCTTTAATTGATATATTATAGGAAGAGGAAGAAAAATTTAATTTGCAATAAAATATTATTTTTGAAATTTTTTTTAATAAATATATACTTTTTAAAAATCTATAATAAAATGAATATTAAATTTAGAGGTGGCTTGGGAGAAGTATCGATGATGTTTTGGAAGGTGGTACCAGACAAGGAAAGTAAGGCCCTTTGGTCGCCCGGTGGTCGAGGCTATTGACCTGGCTGCTCCACTTGTGGGCTGCCGGGGGGACCGGCTGCTCTTTGTCCCCCTCCCCTTCAATGGATCTATTAACCCACAAGGTTAATCGGCTATTAGATATCCTTCCATTGGCAAAATGATCGTGTCTAATAATACCAGCGCTTAAAACTCATCGGATCAGCCCAAAGAGAGGTGAAAGCTTGCAATTAAGGTTACAACCTGTGAACTTCATCGTGAGAGTTTGATATTGTTTAGAATTATTAGGTAATACGATTCAAAAGGCTGACTTTAATGAACATATTTCGTAAATGCACTCTTCTTTTCTTTTTGAATTCAAAAGACTGAACGGATGTCTAAGTATCTAATCAATCGGAACAAATTTTAAATAGAATTTACTCTTCATTTTCTATTGAATAATTCCTCTGTCATATTATTTATTTAAAGGATTTGTATTAAGGTAATTAAGGTTATCTATTATCACAATACCTAGCTCGAGAAAAAAATACACTCCTATTTTCTTTATATAGAAAGTTTTCAAAATTTTAGAAAAGCGGTTCTCATTTTTTAATATCGGGCTCTGGTGGTACAGAAGCGCAAGATTGGGCAAGTATGCTGATGCGTATGTACTTACGTTGGGCTGAATCAAGA